>PVKM010022870.1:0-21560 GCA_004027735.1 Carollia perspicillata | reverse complement strand
TATACCTTACAAAATGTTCCCCCCTGATATTTCAAGTACACACCTGGCACCATACACAGTCATTCAATATTATTGATTATATTCCCTATGCTGTCCTTTTGTAGGCCTATCATATACCACCAAAAGCACACCTTAGCTACACTGTAGGATGCCCATGTGTATGTGTGTGTACTTGTACATACACAATCACTCTTTGGTATCTATGGATGCCTACAAATATCAAACTATGAGGATGCTCAAATCCCTTACATAAAATGGCAAAGTATTTGCATATGATCTATGTATGTCTTCACATATACTTTAAATCATCTCTAAATTACTTATAATACCTAATACTACAATGTAAATGCTATGCTCTGTGAATGCTTGTTATACTGTACTGTTTATGGAATAATGACAAGAAAAAAGTCTGTATGCATGCAGTAAATATGCAATCACTGTATGCATAACTATATATATAGTACACATCAGTAACATTTCTGTCTCCGAATAGCTTCGGTCCACATTTGGTTGAATCCAAATATGCAGAGCCCATGGATACAGAGGGCTGATTGTATATCCCCCTGCAAGACCTTAAAACTCTTATCAACTTCTCTTTCTTAACATCTACTACAGTATTTTATACATAGTATTTCAAAGAAAAATATCTAAAAATGACAAAAACTTACATCACTACTTTAAAATGTATATCAACTTAACATTTGGGGGCTTCAAATAAATAAGTATAGTGTACAATGCCTGCATTTTAATGGAACAGGCAGAATATTCATTTAACATGTTAACATGTATTAAAACCACCCAAAACCCTAAAACTTAGCCCTTGATCACTCTTCTTACTGCTCTTTCCTTTTTAATTAACTTCATCTTGTCCATCAAAGAAAAGCAATTAAAATTCCCTGAATCAGAAGGTAGGCTATAAAGATTATTGTCAGAAAGCAACTATATTGTGACTTAAGATACAGTTATATTCACAAATCAACTGGAAGCCAGAAGTGTAATATGTAGGCTGGCTTAATATTAATGCTGACTTCCAACTGTCGACCTCAAAATTTTCTTTATACATGGCAAAATACATTATCTCCGTTAGCTAAAGAAAAAAAAAATACATATTCCCTGAAATGAACAGCATGCATATCATTTTATGGTAATCTTCTAAACTCACTATTGACCAAAAAAAAAGAGAGAGAGAAAGGATATATGAATAAGTTGAATACTAGATGTTCATTAATTCAAATATTTACTGACTGCATAATATGTACTGAATGCCACCAAAGGTGTAAGGACAAACGTAAGACACAGGCCTGTTCAACATGTAACTGACAAAATTATCAGCAAACATAGAAGCAGTCCATACCATTTTATACAATATCCAAAAAGACAAACCTAAGGTCATTTAATATAGTCAACCTAGAGTTATCTGTGCCAATGGCAAATATAAACGATGCAGAACATATAATGGAGATCTGCAATAGAGAATGGAACCAGAGAGAATTATTTATAAATATAAGGAAGTTGTGTATGATACAATAAGCAACTTCTATGGTTAATAAACATAATACTTTTACTGTAAATCCTTCAAATATGGTAATACTTTTGATCTTGATAAGTTCTTAGAAAATACAGGAAAATAATTTCAAATTCAACTTTAAAAGAGTCACCTGTAGCTTGAGGAAATCCAATGGCTGGGGCAAATCCAGCAGCCCCTGCATATGGTGAGGAAATTATACCTGGCGCACCTAATGGGAAAGAGAAGGTAAAATAAATACACTACCTTCTATAAATATGGTTATAAAAGCAGTATAGAATGGATATTTGAGGGTATATTACTGATAAAGAGATTCTGTTATGAAGTAAAAATTTAATGAACAAGTGATCCTTAATGTATGAGTAAAGAGTCTCTGCCACTTACAGAGGCCAACCCCTTTCAATCGGGTTACCCCTCTCACTGTTATTTAATTTTGAGTTATTTTGTTTCTTAGTTTGGGATTCTTGCCTTTATTTAGGGGATTGTTTTTATTTGAAAATCATCAAATACTTATTAAGTTATACTGTACCTATGTGGTACACTTCACTGATAAAAAGGAAGTATGAAATAAAAATCCTTGCCTTTGAGAGGTTTACAAACTAAAAATATAATTAAAGGAGGTATGCTGAAGATCTAGCAGTTTAAATACAAATGTACTGCAAGCGGTCTAAGAAGAAGGTATCGTAGAGGATTCACTCTGATTGTCTGAGAAGGTTTCTCGGAAGTAAACTTGAGCTAGACCTTACGTACTGAAAAGCACAGAGTTTACTGTGTACTATATGCTTAACAAATGCTAGTACTCTTCCCTTTCCTTTCAGAAGCTTGGTGACTATGCATCATCGACAAAAACAGGATTTATTTCCAGTGCAGGAGTCAGTACTAATAGAAAAACAATTTAGCTATGGACATGTCAAGGTGGAGGTAAACACATTCAAATGGAAATGACCAACAGTGGAAATGAGGAGACAAGCTCAGAATAACTATTATAAGAAAAAGAACTGTAAATTATCTATGTAGAAATACATATAAGAAAGCCATGCCAATGAGAGCCTTCAAATATGCCACAGAAAATTGCACACAACAAGAAATGAAGAATCTGCTAAAAACAGAATCTGGGAATATTAGTACACTTAAGTGGTAGAGGAAGTAAGAGGATATTTTAAGGAAAAGAGAAAAACACAGCCTAAGATAGTTGAAAAATATGAATTATAGTGCTTCAGGATCTAGATAAACAAACTTTTTAGGGGTAAGGAATTAAAAAGAGGTTAAAAAATGAGAAATGTACAGATAAAGAATAATGTTAGAGCAACAGTGGAAAGTTAGATTGTGAGAGTCAAAGAGAGGACTTTTTTTGTTTAATGATAGGGTGACAAATATATTTATAGAAAGAAGAATGTAGGCTGTATTTTACGAAGGAGTTAAAAGGTTATGTAATTTTTTTCTCTTCATTGAAGAGAATTATTTAACAGAATTAGTTAAATATATAGCTGTGATTTATTAAAATAGCTCAAGAAAATACAGTCATTTAGACTTAGGGATAGAGCCAGCAGAAAGAACTGAAGGTACAAAAATAAACAACTGACAGATACAATAAGAAGGGAAACATATTTACAGAAAGCATATTATGAACCAAACATTCTTCCAGTGCTGAATGAGGAAGACATGAATCTCTGTCCTTGCTAAACTCCAGTCAACTCAAGACCATAGGTAAAATGAGTCATTTTTACGACAGGGTTACTATATTTAAGGCATAAGGGAAGACAACAAAAAAGCTTTAATATAGATATGAGTAATTATAAAAATGTACATTAGGAAGTTAAACATAAGAACAGACATGGAATGCCAAATATTCACTTGCCCCTTCTATGCAGCTCTGGCCAGTCATGAGACTTGCAGTGCCTCCTCCTATGGGAGGAACATGCAGCCTATTCAACTCCCACTCCATTTGATCATGTCACAGAAACACACAGATGGACATGCTGCCTCTATATAGCAGTTTGAAGAGCTATTATCATATAAATCAACTCTTATTTTTTAACTTTCTGCTGCAAGAATGCCATGTCTCCAATACAGTGAAATGAAATGTCTTGGCCCAGGCCCTAGATCACAAAGGCATACGGATGAAGGCTGCAAAAGCAGATTCACAGCTGCCTCAGTGTTGATGCTGAGAGAGAAATAAATGTCAATTGCTGTAAGCCCTGAGATCTGGGCAAACAAGGGAGGTACTTTTTAAACACAACAAAGACACTAATACAGATGCCCGCTGAGAGAGGTATCAGGCAGACCAGCAATAGGTTTTAGGGAAATGAGGAATATTTTGAGACAACTATTACAGAACATAAAATAGTGATACATACAAGAACTGGAAAACAATTACCGGGGTCACATTTTAAATAATTATTTACAAGTAGAATATGATTAGTAGAAAAATCTGTTAAAATTTGAATAAAAGAATAATTTATAGTTTTCTTAAATCTGCTCCTCACATAAGCAGAAGCAAAAACATTGTAGCAAAGTAACCAGTTAGACAATAGGTTAGTATCTTTATGAAACGATTATACAAACCTTTAACAAAATGATCTAAGATTTGAATGATTAAGAATAGGTATTTGGAAAATGTACCATCACAACAGTATTAAGGCAAAACAAATAAACAGACATTTTTACCTATGAAATCAATTTATCAGTGTTATTTAAGCCTAATGTCCCAACTGGAGAATGATTAAATATACTGAGTCACTAAACAAAATACTAAGCCATTCACAATATTACAAAGAGTGTGTACTATGAAAAACACACAATTATGTTTTTTTTAAATGTGGGTATAGTAACAGATTAAATAATACAGAAAAACCTTATTGCAGAAAATGTTGAATGAAAGAATAATAATGATGTTTAAAAAATCTAACGGCTGATAAGATGAATAACCAAGCCAAAAACCTAACCCAGTAAAGCTAAGCTTTGTTTTAGTCAGCCTGTGGGGTAGTAGACAAGACACAAATTTCAAGGTTAGCCTAAGGAAGTCACTAGGATGGCTTCACAATATTAATCTAGAAGTGTAAGCCTAAAATAATCCACCTCATTTATCTGCTCCTCCTATGCTAAGAAGACTGCAAGGAAACTTACTAACGTGTCTAGCAAAGAAGGAGCAAAAATGTTCCTGGAAAAGTTCTAATCAAATGCAAGTTGTCATGCAAATTTGCAGCCCAAATTCATATTTTTAGGGGTCCACAGGAAAATTAATAAAGTTCTGAATTTAGATAAAAATGGTCCAAATATATAGCTTTTTAAAAAAGTATATTTTATTAATTATGCTATTACAGTATTAATAGTATACTATTGCAGTTGTCCTTTTTTCTCCCTTTTATTCCCCTCCACCATGCAACCCCCTCCCACCAGCATTCCCCTCCCTTAGTCCATGTCCATAGGTCATACATGTAAGTTCTTCAGCTTCTCCATTTCCTATACTATTCTTAACCCCCCCATCTATTTTCTACCTACCATTTACGCTTCTTATTCCCCATACCTTTTCCCCTATTCTGCCCCCTCCCTCTCCCCAATGATAACCCTCCATATGATCTCCATTTCTGTGATTCTGTTCCTGTTCTAGTTGATTGCTTGGTTTTTGTTTTGTTTTTAGGTTCAGTTGTTGACAGTTGTGAATTTGTTTTTTTTTTTACTGTTCATATTTTTGATCATCTTTTTCTCAGATAAGTACCCTTAACATTTCATATAAAGAAGGGCTTGGTGATGATGAACTCCTTTAACTTGACCTTATCTGGGAAGTAGTTTATCTGCCCTTCCATTCCAAATGATAGCTTTGCTGGACAGAGTCACCTTGGATGTAGGTCCCTACCTTTCATGACTTTGAGTACTTCTTGCCTGCAAGGTTTCTTTTGAGAAATCAGCTGATAGTTTTATGGGGACTTTTTTGTAGGCAACTATCTCCCTTTCTCTTGCTGCTTTTAAGATTCTCTCCTTCTCTTTAATCTTGGGTAACTTAATGATGATGTGCCTTGGTGTGTTCCTCTTTGGGTCCAACTTCTTTGGGACTCTCTGAGCTTCCTGGACTTCCTGGAAGTCTATTTCCTTCAACAGACTGGGGACGTTTTACTTCATTATTTGTTCAAATATATTTTTAATTTCTTGCTCTTCCTCTTTGCCTTCGGGCATTGCTATGATTCAGATGTTGGAATGTTTAAAGTTGTCTCAGAGTTTCCTCAGCCTCTCCCCCTTTTTTTGAATTCTTGTTTCTTCATGCTGTTCTGGTTGAATGTTTATTTCTTCCTTCTGTTCCAAATCACTGATTTGAATGCTGGTTTCCTTCCCTTCACTGTTGTTCCCTGTATATTTTTCTATTTCACTTTGCATAGCCTTGACCTTTTCCTCCATTTTGTGACCATACTCAACCATTTCTGTGAGCATCCTGATTACCAGTGTTTTGAACTCTACATCTGAAAATAGGCTGGCTATCTCCTTGTTGCTTAGTTCTTTTTCTGAAATTTTAATCTGTTCTTTCATTTGAGCCATATTTCCTTGTCTGGGCACACCATTACATTGTTAGGGATGGAGCCTTAGGTATTTGCCAGGGCAGGGCACAGCAGGGCAGGGCAGGGAAGGGCAAGGTAGAGCAAGCTGATTCACTGCGTTGTGGAGCTGTATGTGGGGGAGTGGTCAGAAAGGAAACAATGCTGCTTGCTTGGCTCTTGGCTTTGAGTCACTTCTCTCATTATCCACAAGCAAATTGGGCCCTTCTGGTGCTTATTTTGGGTGGGTGTACATTCTAGGACCCCTGTGGGTCTCTCCAATGAACTCTCCTGTGAGGCTGGAAGTTTCTCCTCCCAGGCAACACCCACAGGTTTTTATAGTGAGAGGTTTTTGGGACTTTATCTCTCTGTGCTGGAACCCTGGGTTGTGGGGTCTGTCTCTCTTCCCAGTTGTTCCTCCTGGTTTATCCACATGCAAATATGGGACTGCCTGGTCTGCCAGGTGCCACCTTGCCACATACCGTCTCCACCCCAGCTGCCCATCTCCACCTCTCCTACCAATCTGAATGAATGTTTCTTAACACCTTGGTTGTCAGACTTACATACATTTCAATTTTCTAGCAGTTCTGGTTGTGTTTTGTTTTTAAATATGTTGTTTTCCTTCTTTTGGTTGTGTGAGGCAAAGTGTATCTGCCTGCACCTCCATATTGGCTGGAAGTCTCACTAGAGAGCTTTTAATATTGAAAACAAGTAAATTCTCTCTAGAGGTATATACCACCTTGATCCTAAACCTTAAAAAACTCTCACAATCAATTATACAAATATAATGAATAAGTCATCAAAAAAAAAAGAAAAGAAAAAATATTTTATTGCAGAAATACAGCTGCAAAGATTTTGGACACTGCCTGGCTGGTATGGCTCAGTGAATTGAGGGCAGTGGATTGAGTGCAAGCCTGCAAACCAAAGGGTCACTGCTTTGATCTCAGTCAGGGCACAGGCCTGGGTTGTGGGCCAGGTCCCCAGTAGAATGTACACAAGAGGCAGCCACACACTGATTTTTCTCTCCCTCTTCCCCTGTCTCTAAAAATATATAAATAAAATCTTAAGAAAAAAATATTTTGGACACTGGAATTATCAGATGAAGATTTACCGGCATGTTGAAAAATATCTGTAGGGCAGGAGTCAGTTTTTGAAAATGAACCACATAAAATTTCTGGAAATGAAAACCCATTACTGAAATCTAAAATGACCAGAAAAAATTAAGAACAGATTAGACAAGGGTAAAGAGATTGTTAATGAAATAAAAGTTAGACCCCAAGGAGTTATTCAGAATATAGCTCAGAGATAAAGAAATAAAAAATACAGAAGTTTGAGATGCTCAGAATAGAGCAAGACGGTATAACAGGTCTAATCAAAGTTCCAGAAAGTATAAAAAAAAATAGTGGGGATCGTAAATATATGAAAAGATAATTTCTAGAACAACAACAACAAGATACCCTACCAAATCAAGAATCCCAATGAGCTCCAAACAGAACAAATCATACTGAAACTACAAGACGTTAACGATAAAGAAAATATCTATGAACAACCAGAGAGAAAGAGCAACAATTAGGTTTACCGCTGACTTTCTCAGAGCAACAATGAAAACAAGAATACTGTAGAATGACTTCTTCAATATACTGGGGGGGAAAAACACCTTCAACCTAGAAGTCTATACTAAGAAAAATATCTTCTAAAATTGACAACAAAATATTGCCCTGGCTGGTGTAGCTCAGTGGATTGAGCGCGGGCCTGCAAACCAAACAACCGTGGTTCGATTCCCAGTCAGGGCACATGCCTGGGTTGCAGGCCAGTTCCCAGCAGGGGACGCACGAGAGGCAACCATACATTGATATTTCTCTCCCTCTCTCCTTCCCTTCCTCTCTGAAGATAAATAAAATCTTTAAAATTGACAACAAAATAAAGACATTTTGGACAAATAACAACTGCAAATGTTACCACAAACTTCCCTAAATGAATACTGAAGGATGAGCCTTAGGCACAATGTGATTCCCAGATGGGATATCTGTGTTGCAAGAAGGAATGAAAAACCTCAAGAATTATACATGACTTAATCTAAATGGATACTGATTGTATAAAACAACACTAACTAATGGCTAGGTAAAAATAAAAATTTAAAAGATAGTATCATGAGTTCAGAAAAGGTAAACTTCGGAAGAGGTACAAGGAGTTAAGGAAGCATGAGCAAAATATGAGAATATCTGGAGAAAAGCACTCTAGGAATACCCAACAGAACAATAACATGATTTAGAAACAGGAGGGATATCAGTTTGGTCGGCAGAGGAGCAAGGAGGGAACATCAAAGGAGATATGTCAAAAAAAGTCAAACTGGAGTGGATGGGATAGGGCTTGGTAATCCAATATAAGAATGTGGACATTTACTCTAAAAGAAATGGGAACCTCTGGAGGGTCATCAGCATTAGACTGAATGATATGACTTAGTTTTCTTATTTATATACAATAAACTATACACACATAGAAGGTGCTATGTGAACAATTCTGATGTATATTTAAAATATGTGAAACTATCATCACAATTAAGATAATGGATATTTCCATCACCTTGAAAATGTCCTTGTGTCTCTTTGCAGTCCATCTCTTTCCAAACCCTGTCTGTCCCCAGGCAATCATTGATCTGCTTTCTGACAATATAGACTAGTTTGCATTTAACAGAATTATATATCAACAGAATCATATATTTTTTTATCTGCTTTCATTCATAGTAATGTTTCATCTGGCTTCTTTCCTTCAGTATAATTTGTTTCCTTATCAGTTTGTTCCTTTTATATTGCTAAATAGTATTTCATCACATGAATTACATTTTGTTTCTCCACTCACCTGTAACAGTATTATTTCTAGATTTTGATTACAAATAAAATTACTATGAACATTTGTGTATAAGTATTTGTGTGAACATAAAACAGTATGCTAATGAAAGATGTTCCACATCTTTGAAACAGTGAGCCTTTTTAATTTTAGCTGTTCTAATGGGCACGTGGTAATACAGCGATTTTAATTTCTATTTCCCTGATGACTACAGATGTGAGCCTCTTTTCATGCGCATACACCATTATGTGTAAAGTAACTCTTCAAATTTTTTGCCCATTTTTATTGGCTTCTTTGTTTTCTTATTATTGTGCTAAAAGAGGTTTTTTTTAAAGATTCTATTTATTTACTTTTAGAGAGAGGGAAAAGGAAGGAGAAAGAGTGGGAGAGAAATATCAATGTGTGGTTGCCCCTCATGTGTCCCCTACTGGGGACCTGGCCTGCAACCCAGGCATGTGCTCTGACTGGGAATTGAACAAGTGACCTTTTGCTTCACAGGCCTGTACTCAATCCACTGAGCCACACCAGCCAAGGCAGAGAGTTCTTTACATAACTTAGTATAATGAATTTTTCCAATGTATATATTGCAAATATTTTTCTTCAAGTTTGTAGCATGCCTTTTGGTTTTCGTGATGGTAACTTTCAAGCAGTAATACTTAAATTTTTAAGGTACAATATATAAATAATTTCATTTTATGGTTGTGCTTTTTGTGTTCTAAGAGACCTCTGCACATCCCAAAGATTGCAAAGGTTGCAAAGATTTTCTCCTACGATCTCTTCTAGAAGTTTTATAGGTTTAAATTTTACACAGAGGTCTAAGATCCATTTCAAGTCAAGTTGTCAAGATGGTGTGAGATATGAATCAACGCTTATTTTTTTCAATATGGATACCCATCTTTCCAAACTTTACTTGAAAGATTTTCCTTTCTCTATCAAATTTTACATTGGCAATTTTGTTGAAAAGCAATTAACTACATATGTGTGAGGTTTATTTCTAGATTCCCTATTCTGCTCCATTAATCTATATATCTATCTTTGCAACACCACCATATTGGCTTGATTACTGCAGCTTTATATTATCAAATTACAATTTTTTAAAAATTCTTTTGAATATCCTAGATACTTTCTTTTTCCATTTCTATATAAATTTTAAAAGTGCAGTGCATCTTACTAAAGAAAAAAATTATTAAGAGTTTTTCAAGGTTGCTGAACATGAAATCAAGAAACAATCCTGCCTTTCTGTATCAGCAACAGTTAGAAAACAAAATAACAATGATAGCTAAAATCTACACTGCACTTATGCCATGCACTATTCTAAACTCTTTATGTATACTAGCACATTTAATGTTCATCACAACCCTATCAATTAAGTGCTACTATTATGCTCATTCCATGTATAAGGAAACAAAAGTACAGAGCAGTTAAGCAATTTGCCCAAGGTTATATAAATAATAAATATTAGATCAAAACTATGAACAGTAAAATGACAATGAACTCACAACTACAAACAACTGAAACTAAAAATAACAAAAACAAAAAGAAACAAAGCAAAAAACTAGAACAGGAACAGAATCACAGGAATGGAGATCACATGGAGGGAGAGGCTGGGGCGTGGGAAGTATAATTGATAAGTATAAAATAGACAGGGAAAAGTTAAGAGTAGTATAGGAATTAGACAAGCCAAAGAACTTATACGTATGACCCATGGACATGAACTAAGGGTGGGGGTGTGGGGGGATACTGGAGGGAGAGAGGTACAGGGTGCAAGGGGATAAAGGAGATAGAAAAAATGGGATAACTGAATAACATAATCAATAAAATACATTTTAACAAATAAATAAATATTAGTACGAGAATTAGAATCTAAAAAGTATGGTTCCTAGAAATAAATCTAACAAAACATCCAAACCTTTATGGAGAAAAGTCACCAAATTTACTGAAAGACATTAAGGAACATCCAAATGAATGGAGATGTACAATGTTCAAAGACTGAAGATTCTACTGTAAAGATGTCAATATCTTCTAAATTAGGGGTGCCAAATTCATTTTCACCCGGGGCCACGGAAGCCTTGCCGTTGCCTCCAAAGGGCTGAATGTAATTTTAGGACTGTATACATGCAACTATTCCTTAACAAGTAAGTGAGAGCTTGGCACTGCCGCCAGGTAGAAACAAGGTGCCGGGCCGGATAAAATAAGGTGGAGGGCCAGATTCAGCCCAGGGAGCCTCTGTTTGCCACCTGTGCTCTAAGTGATTTAGAAAATCAATGTAATCCAATCAAAACTCCAATAGCTTTTCTGATAAGTTGATCCTGAAATTCATGTGTAAATGGCATTGCCTAGATATTCTTGAAGAATAAGGTAAAAAGACTTTCTCTATAAGATATTGAGACCTGTGGTAATGACAAAAGACAAACAGACCAATGGAATAACGTCCAGAAAACCACTTAAGCAAACATTAAGCTGAAGTTTTAATGCTATGAGATAACAATGCTGAAACTATTTTTTATTTATTATAGGATCAAGCAAATAAGTCTACTGGAAACTACCTTTCTCATTCTTGAAGAAGGAAGTTATCAATATGAAAAAAGGGTGCTGGGTTGGAATTAAAGGTATTTGTTAAAATTTGTGTTCTTTAAACAAACACACAGAAAAATGGAGCACACATACACATATATCCTAGTAATGTCCATTTGAAGTTCCTAACCCTGATAGGGTTACTCAATTGGATGGAGCATTGTCCCGTACACCAAAAGGTTGTGGGTTTGATACCCAGTTGGGGCACCTATGGGAGACAACCAATGTCTGTCTGTCTGTTTTTCCGTCCCTCCCCTCTCTCTAAAGTCAGCAAACATATCCTTGGGTGAAGATTTGAATGAATGAATGAATGAATGAAGTGAGTGAATGAGCAAATAAATGAATGAAGTAAAGTACCTACAAGCAATGATGTCCTCTTAGCAATGAGCATATCTAATGCCTGGATATTAATTTCCAAACACCATTACTCATTAAAAGAAACCAGGGCTCATTTTTCAGTGCTGAAGTAGGGAAAGTAAAAAAAGATCTGATATACCTTGTGCCAGAAAGTAAGAAAGAGCTCAAATGATGATGGGGATATTTCAAGAGGCTACAAAAGCCAGTGTGAAAGAGCTTCCATTGGCCAAATCTGAGACAGCATAAGTATAAGATGAAAAATTAGTGTATAAAATTATAGCACACAAAATAAGAATTTATTAATCCACACTGACATAAAATTAGGTAAATGAGAAATAAATAAGACATAGAGATCTAATGCATAGTATAGTAAATATAGACAATATTATACTGTAATTATATAATGTGATACTGTTACATTGGCAATCATATAATATATAAAAGCATCAAAGTACCATGTTGTACACCTTAAATTCACACAATGTTAGATGTCAAATGTATTCAAAATGAATAAATGAATGAATGGGATGATGTTAAGAAAAAGTCCTTTATAATAAAATCCCAGCTAATAAATGTAGAAGGAATAACAGAATTACCAAATCACCAACATAGCAACCATCACAGCAACAACTAATATTGGCAATGGATGCTAAAACTATTATTTACATAGTCTCAACACATCTCCCTACAAATTAATCACAAAAAGAAAAACAGTAACTTTACTGGAAGAAACTTGGCAGAAACCATTTTAATAGGTGATTGTAAGGGTTTGGAATGAGTTACCCCAAGAAGTACCTTTGTGGTAGGCAGATTATTTTGAGCTAAAGGCCACTACTGAAATCCTGCAGGCTGAAGAGAAACTTCTGCCCTCATTTAACTCCCAAAAAGAATTTAAATTAGAAGACTTGCACCAGAAATAACTTTTATGATCAATCTATCTATTGATGCATGGCAGGGCAAACTACCAGTTGCTAAATAAATGTCTGCTTTTCTTATCCTGCAGTGACCTTTCTCCCCTCTGGACACCCAATGCAGAATGTCATACAAACCTCATATTCTCTTTCTGTCACTGAACCTCTCCTGCACCTCTTGAAATATCCCCATTTCATGTGGGGTCTTTGATTCTCTCATGCACGTAGGGTTCCCATATGTGTACTTAAGTTTCGCTATTTTCTCTTGTTAATCTATCTCATGCAGATTTAACTATTAATATTAAACCAGCTGGAAAAACCTGGAGGGTATAGGAAAGTTTCTTCCTCCCCGCCATGATCAAAGTTATTATCACCAGGAACAGGATAAACTGGCATTGTGTGTCTCATGTGATAAACTGAGAAAAACACATATTTCAGCCAAAAAAAGACACACTCATACTGAGAGACATTTTATACAATACCCGATCTGAACTCTTAAAAAATGCAAAGGTCATGATAGACAAAGAATGGAGAAATGTTCCAAATTAAAGGACTCTAAGAAAACATGACAAATATGTTAGCCTGACACTGGTTTGGATCTTTACCAGAAAATATTCTCTTATAAAGAACATTCTCAACTGGCAAAATTTTAAAAGGTCTATGGATTAAATAGTGTTGTATGAATGATGATTTCAATAACTGAACTGTATTTAGATAAGACTGACTTTGTTCTTAGAAAATACACAGTGAGGATTTAGAAGTAAAGGTGTATCATGCCTGCAACTTACTCTCCAGTGATTCAGGGCAGGGGTGGGGGGAGCCTACCTACACCTACACCTACACACACACACACACACACACACACACATAATCAGAGAGATGATATATCTCTCTGTACATGTATATGTGGTATGATGTTAATAACTGAGGAATATGAATGAAAAAATATAAGGCAATTTTTGGTATATTCCTGCAACTTGAATTATTTCAAAACAAAGTTACTAAAAGATTATAAACTTTAAATAGAAGTATATAGCTTTATGATGTCAGGGTAACAAAAGGTTCCTTAAATAAGACAAAAACATAAATATAAGGAAAATGGCAAATAAATTTGACCACATAAAAATACCATAAAGCCAAAAATGGGAGGAACGCATATAAACCAATACATATAACCAAAACAGGACTAATGCCTGGGATATATTTTTTAAAATTTCTACAAATAAGCACAGGAAAAAGGAAGAAACCAAACCCAAAAACAAGAGAGTTGAACAGAAAATTTTGTAAGGGGGAATGGCCAATAAACATATAAAAATATGTTCAATCTCACTGGTGATCAGGCAAATTTCACAGCAGCATTGTTCATGATAGGCTCAAACTACAATAACCAAAATGTCTATCCACAGTAGAATGGAGAAACAAACTATGGTATATTCACACAATAGTAACCTACAGACTTGACGCTATTGAGAATGAATAAGCAAAAGTTACATATATGAATATGAATGGATCACAAGTCACAAAAGAAAATAAATAGCATGGTTCCATTTATATAAGGCTCTAAATATAGGAGAAAACATTTTTTAAATTAGCACTTAGGACTTCATAATAAGTGCTAAGAAAACAAAACAAAAACAAAAAGTTAAAAGGCAAAAGAATGATTATCATCAAATCTGAGACTGGTCGTCTTTGGGAGAGTGGAAGCACAATCAATAAGAAGGGTACAAAGAGTGTTTCTTGAGTATGTATAAATAATTTCTTAACCCAGTTGACAATTACATGGGTATTTAAAAACTTATTTACATGTTTTATAAGCTTTTCTATAGATACAATACAAGGTGAGGTAAAAGTAGGCTTACAGTTGTGAGTACATGAAACAGTTTATTCTATTATTATTTGTTAATTATTGTATTATTTTCCATATGAACAACTGTAAACCTTCTTTTGCCTACCCTGTATATATCACTAAAAAACAGGGAAGGCGTGCTTACAATTCAACACTAGGAACTTTAAATGGCAACCTTTAAAAAGGAGAAAGAACAAATGGGCAGGAAAAAAGTTAGGAGCATGTGGTGTTTCAGAAACCAGAAGAAAAAGGAGGGAATAGTAAACTTTCGCACAATATGTAAAAAGTATTCTCTGATGAATCACTTATCTTAGGATATAGGCATTACTTTGCAATGACTAAGAATTTTAACACAATGAAAAATGATATTATTGTTCTGATATTTTATATTCAGAAACCAAATATCCTCATCGTATTTTAAAAAAACCCTCTTTCCACAATGCAGAACATTAATTACACCAACAGTATATATTCAGTTATTACAGTTAAGTGTAGTTCTGCATTTCAGAGTCAGTTTTGGCAAACTTCATTGATAGCCCCAATTTCTATCAGGTGTTACTGAACTGGTAACTACAAAGACCTTTGGCTCTGCAAAATCAGACATGTAAGTAGGGGCTGGTAACAAATACGAAACACACACACTGGTCAGACCAAAGCAGAAACTTAATTTTAGGGACTTGAATTTAAAAACAGTTCACTTGACTTTTTTAGTTATAAATAATAAAAAGCTTTTATTTGAAAGTAAAGTTACAGCCCTGGCTGGTGTGGCTCAGTGGATTGAGTGCGGGCCTGCGAACTAGAGGATCGCGGTTCGATTCCCAGTCAGGGCACATGCCTGGGTTGCAGGCCAGTTCCCAGCAGGAGACGCACGAGAGGCAGCCATACACTGATATTTCTCTCTCATCTTTAAAAAAAAGACTGATGAAAATAAAGTTACAAACTGTTTTCTAGAAAATTCTGGACAACCATTTGGCTATGGATTATTTTTTCTCACCTGTAAAATGAAGATGGACTAAAAATCACTCAAAGTCTCAATTAGAAATATTTTATGTTGTCATTTGGGAAAAGAAAATCAATCTTGAAGAGTAATAAAATTTAACAGTTTATCAAAATATAAGCCACACTTTTGAGAAGTGTAAAATCGAAAAGTAGCATACATTTACCTAATATATCCAACTGGGCCATCCATTGCTTTTTCCTTAACATTAAAGGTTTATTTAAAAAGTATAAATACAATCTCCGTCAGGGCACATACAAGAATCAACCAATGAATGAATAAATAAGTGAAACAACAAACTGGTGTTTCTTCCCTCTATCTACCTTCCTCTCTCTCTCTTTCTCTCAAATCAGTAATAAAATTAAAAATATATGAAACCAAAAAGGATCAATATACTGAGAACTAGTTTTAAATAAAAGGAAGCTCTTCAAAGAAACATTTGCAGAGACAATTCAGAAGACTGCATTTTTAAAAATGTAAAACTACAATTTTCCCCAAACTTAAGGTAAAGATGGAAGTTCAGATGTTGAAAAAACAAAACAAAATAAAATAAATCCTGTTCTTTGAATAAAGAAAGAACATACCACTAATTTAGGTTCTTGTTTTAAAATATCACTACTTAACAAGAGAAAAGCATTTCTCTCAAGAGCAATTAAGCCAATATTTTGCTGGCTATAAACCAACATATCTCTGGCTGGTGTGGCTCAGTGGATTGAGCGCTGGCCTGTGAACCAAAGGGTTGCAGTTCAATTCCCAATCAGGACACATGCCTGGGTTGTGGCCCCCAGTGGGGGGCACATGAGAGGCAACCACATATTGCTGCATTGTTGCTTCTCCCCCTCTCTTTCTTCTTCCCTTCCCCTTTCTCTAAATAAATAAAATATTTTTTAAAATATCAACATATTTAAACTAATGTTAATATGTAAAAGACTACTGATTTGAAGCAAATGGTTGTATGGCCGATAAAGAATAAGTAGTATTAATGTTAGAAAATAAATCTGTAATTTTTAATTTCAGATATTCACTTGTTTTACCAACTAATAGAATCTACAAATATTAAACTCTAAATAATGGATACATTTCATTCTATGATCCTTGCTATCCTTTGGAAATCCTGAGAGAATCCAAGAAGAAAAGGCTAACTGACATAACATGGATTAATAAATGAAAACAGTAAGTTCAGAAAACTTGCTGTGACTCAAATCGGAACTACTCACCAAAAGCAGCAGCCATAGGGGGTTCAAGGGATGGATGGCCATCACCAGTAGGAAGGTCTAAGCGAGTGAAGTCTCTGCTTTTGTCATTATTATATTTCACATTAAGGCTGGTGAGCTTGGAGAAGTCAATACGCAGAGTGCAGCATGCATTATAGATATTCTGGCCATCCAGAGCCTAAAGCATGTAAGAAAGGGACTGATATTTTGCAAGAAAACAACACTGATAAATCAAGTAGCCTCTACTTTGACACAGAATGGCTATCAGATATAAAGCAGAGAGCAATGGAATATAAAAACCAAAGACCTTTATTTATGTTTACCTCTGTCACTCTGTGTACCTAAGAGAGAAAAAGAAAATCTCTAACTCACTTTTTTCATCTGTAAAATAAGGATAATAATCCCTATCTTGTCTCTGGTAAGACCAAGTGGAAGAGGAGAAATGTAAAGGCTTGGAAAACTATTATGTATCACTGTACATTGTACTAGCTATTTTTATGATTATTTTTTCTGCAAAAATGTTTAAAAATATTTTAATTTTCCATTTCATCTTAATTCTTTTAATATAGTTTATAAATATTAAGATGAAATAAAGCCTTTCTAAGTGATACTTATCAGAACAACAATATATGACATATTACCTACCATTTTTTCTTCTCTTATAAATTTAGTTTTTCATACTGTGAATAATAAGCTGAGGGAAAGTTGGAGTCAGTTCTGATACAAGACCAAAAATTAGTAATCCCTCCCTTTCACAAAAGAAATCTGTAAACACTTATGACTTCCACAAATACCCAAACTTACAAAAATAGATACCAGAAAGCAAGACACATAAAAATGAAACAAAAATACACAAATATGCAAAATACCCTAGCTTGTAATAGTATTTGGTGAGTATGCCATCATAAAGGTACAAAATAATATAAATATGGAGGTAGAAGTACCTCCATATATACCTCCATATTTACAGTACCTCCATATATACCTCCATATTTACAGCACATATAAAGGCTATATTTCTAATTAAGAGCTAGACACTATGTGGTACACAAAAGTACAACAAACCTTGTCACTATCTTTGGAAAGAATTTAGAAATAATTCAGATACTGATATAAGACAGATTCTGGTTGAGGATAGATACCACTAGGAAATGGGTAATATATAACTAAACTGAATGTGAAATTTTATATCTTGTCAAAAGTCAATCATTCATGCACTAAAACAAAACAAAAAACACCATGAACTGACAGCAACCTATTTCCTGAGATTTAATATCTTCACTAATTCAGAGTTCAACAAGATTCAACAATGCATACGGTTGCAAAAATAGTGAAATCAACCTTTGGCTAATTTAATAGAAAAAAAAGAAGGTCAAAGGCAAAGATAATTTTACTTCATTAGTCAAACTATATCAGAAGTACTTGTGTTCAATTCTAGACTTTAAATATAACAAACAGAAATGAGTCCCAGAGATCTGAGAAATAGTAGGTGATTTAAAACCATTTCATATGAACAAAGAAGTAATTTTTAGCTTAGTGTAAAAAAAGAGCACATGAAATGGTATATTTAAAAATGGTAATTTTATAAATGTATATTTTACTACAATTAAAAAATACATGATAAACTGGAGCAAGGAAGAAGACATGATGCTTTTCTTCGATATCATTGAAGTGACTGATTAACACTTGAAGAATAAAAAAAAGATAATAATTACCATTTTGGCATATTGTGCATTCAGTGGGTCAGCATACTGAAGCAAGGCTTGAAACTGATTATTCTTTGTAAAGGTGATAATTTTCAAGACTGTGCCAAATTTAGAAAATATCTGGAAAAAAGTTCACATTAGGTTAAGTCTAAGGAAAAATTAAACTAACATGTCTTTATAAATACAACTTGATTCATGAATCCCATTTTTAAATAAAAATAATTTCCTCTATTAAAATTGTTGGTACCAAAACAACTTAAATCAAGCCTAAGATGTTAGAGTTTCAACACCCATGCATGACTTAAAACAGGACCTAAACCAATAGGCACTCAAATATTTAACCTATTTCATAAGTCGAAAATGACACAATACTAAAACAGGATGCTACTATGAAAATTAATTAATGTTATAAGATAATGGGGTTAAAAGTATATGAATGGAAGTTAAAGAGTCATATGGATCACATCTATTTCACTCTGACAATCAGCATCATCTAGTTGTCAAGATTTTTATAGACAGAGAAACTACAAAACGTTCAATACAAACTGCTCTATTAATTCATGAAATATTCACAGAGCACTGTTCTAAGCACTGGAAAGTCAGCAGTGAACAGAGACAAAAGTCTCTACCCTGATGAGAAAAGACATGTGATAAATGAGCCAATAAATAACAATGTCTGGTCATAAAAAAGTGTTATGAATTTAAAAAAGAAAAAGGGATGAGAGTAAACCAGAACGCAAGTTGGGAAGGTGCAATGGCAGTCAAGGAAAGCAGCTCTGAGGTGCCTTTGGAGAACAGAAACAAACAGTGCAGGGAAGGTTTCCTGACAGATCTCTCGTTACCAGTGCTCTTACAATACCGTTCTACTTCACCAACGCAAATTATCACGGGCAGGATTACTACAATGCATTTTGTTTTTCCCTCATATCCCATTTTAAAGTTGAATCTTAATGAGCCAGAAACTTATCCTTCTGCTTCTAAGAATAAAAAGATAGTTATTCTGTATACTGATAAGAATTTGCTATTACCAAACATTATGTCTGAGTGTCTTTCATAGGACAAATGCCCTGCTTTTTAATTATCAGAAAGAATAATAAAGAATATCTTAAAGCAGAAGCAGCAAAAAGAATTCAATATCAAAATTAAGAACTTTTGTGCTTTAAAAAACACTATAAGCAGAGTAAAAAGGCAACCCACAAAATGAAAGACAGTATTTGCAAATCATATATCCAATAAGGAGTTAATATCCAGGATATATACAAAAGGACAACTCAACAACAAAAACCCAATTAAAAAATTAACAAACAGCCTGAATGGACACTTCTACAAAAAAGATTAACTGAACAGTCAAGAAAAACAGGAAGAGACACTCAACATCATATATCATTAAAGAAATGCAAATAAAAACTATGTGATACCACTTCAAACCTGAATAAAATCATAAAATAGCTATTAGCAAAACAAAAAACAGAAAATATCAAGTGTTGGTAATGATGTGGAGAAATGGAACCCTGTGCATTATGGGAAATATTATGGTGTTCCTTCAAAAAAACTTTAAAATAGAATTATCATATGATCCAACAATTCCACTTCTGGGAATATACCCAAAAGGATAGAAAGCAAGGACTGACAAGACATATTTGTACCCCATGTTCATAGCAATATTACTTATAACGGTCAAAAGATGGAAGCAATCCAGTGTCCATCCACAAATGAATGGATAAACAAAATGTAGTATATACATACAGGGGGATATTATTTAGCCTTAAAAAGGAAGGAACTTCTGATACATGCTATAACATGGATATACCTTGAAGAGACTATGTTAACTGAAATAAGGCAGTCACAAAAGGACAAATGATGTATGTATGATTCCACTTGCATGAGGAACTGAGAGTAGAAGTCAAATTCATACAAACAGTAGAATGGTGGTTGCTAAGGGTGGAGAAAAGAGGGGAATGGGGAATTACTGTTTAACGGGTGCAGGAATTGTAGTATGGAAAGATGAAGAATGTTTGCAGATACATATATTGTGTTCACTACTTAATGCCACTGAACTTATACACTTAAAAATGGTTAAAATGATGAAATTTATTTATGTTTCTTTTACCACCTCCAAAATAAAATAAAGTACCCTAAAGTCCATTTTTATAACAATTGACTGATGTACAAGAATACTTTTAACATGTACAGATATGATGAGGTTAAAAATCAGCTCGCTGCTCTGGCTGGTGTATGTAGCTCAGTGGACTGAGCATGGGCTGTGAACCAAAGGGTCGCTGGTTCAATTCCTGGTCAGGGCACATGCCTGGGTTGCAGGCCAGGTCCCCAGTGGGAGGTCAAGTGAGAGGCAACCACACATGGATATTTCTCTCCCTCTCTTTCTCCCTCCCTTCCTTCCCCTCTCTCTAGAAATAAGTAAATAAAATCTTTAAAAAAAGATTAAAAAGATAAAAAAAAACAAACCTTGGCTTGCTCGTTATAGAAAAGGTATTTTTGGGGTTGTTGCTCATTTTTCCTTTCTTTTTGTAATTGTATTTTCTTCCATTACCATTTATCCCTCTGACACAAAAAATGGAAGAAAGTATTCTGTTTCTAGAAAACAATGTATTTCTATTCTTTAAGGTTTCTTTGCCAATAATTTTTCAGAATAAAAATAAAGACACAGATAAAGCAGGGAGGGGATAATGGGGGAAAAGGTGAAGGCTTTGCAGGAACAACTATAAAGGACACATGGACAAAACCAAGGGCAGGTGGAATCAGGGGAGGTGGGGATGGCTGCTGTGGCAGGGAGAGGTGGAGGGAAAAGGCAGAAAACTGTGCTTGAACAACAATAAAATTTAAAAGTTTTTTTTTTTTTTAAAAGAAGGTGGACCCAAGGAGGAACACACCAAGGCACATCATCATTACATTAGCCAAGATTAAAATGAAGGAGAGAATTCTAGAAGCAGCAAGAGGTAAGGGGACAATTACCTACAAAGGAGTTCCCATCAGACTGTCAGATGATTTCTCAAAAGAGACCTTACAGGCAAGAAGGGGCTGGAAAGAAGTATTCCA
>PVKM010022869.1:0-21516 GCA_004027735.1 Carollia perspicillata | reverse complement strand
TACATACATGTATGTACATATGTTATTTAGTTATGTAATAGTCTCTCACCCTAAACTGGTTTTGCTTATCATTAGACTCCCCTGAAGTTAAGTAGAATGTCCCCATAAAGCACCCAATAAACATTTGAATTAAAAAATAATGCAAGGGTAGATAGAGCTTGTTGAGAACAGAGAAGTCCCCTTCTTTATTCATCCATTTATTCATTCATTTCTCAGTTCCTTATTTGACAAACTGGATCATTACCTTCTCTTTTG
Organism: Carollia perspicillata; assembly: GCA_004027735.1. NCBI lineage: Eukaryota > Metazoa > Chordata > Mammalia > Chiroptera > Phyllostomidae > Carollia > Carollia perspicillata. The sequence goes on along the minus strand of PVKM010022869.1, from coordinate 21,261 downwards.
GGCGGGCTGCTGAAAGTACAGCAATGGTCAGATAGGGCCCTGCCCTCGGGAGCGCACAGTCTAGTGGGGACACACACATGCAATAGCAATTCAGTGAGGTCTCTACTGGGATAGGGCAAAACAGAGGCTCTGGGAACACAGTGCAGAGAGTGAGCCCAATCGGATGGGGAGGGGATCAGGGAGAGTTCCCTGCAGATGCTATTGAAACTGCGACCTGAAGGATGAATCAAAGGTGATGCAGATATGACGGGGGTGGACAAGAAGGAGGACTCAGGCTGGGAACACTGTGTGCACAGGACCAGGCTGACAGCTTGAGCACCTGCCAGCTTCCTTCCTGCCTCCCTTAATGGCCCTGGGCTCTGCACTCCCAGAAGTGGACAGGGGACTACAGCCAACCATCTCTTAGTGCATGGCCAGCCTGGCAAACACAATATTTGGAATTAGGAAGTACATATTTAGACAGTAATTACCATTGTTTTTTTTTTTTTCTGATCGTTAAAAGTTACACACTCCTCTTACTGTAGCAAAGATGGAAAATAGAGAAAATATTACAATTTAAAAAACAGGGCCCTGGCTGGTGTGGCTCAGTGGACTGAGTGCTGGCCTGTGAATCAAGAGGTCACTGGGTGGATTCCAGGTCAGGGTACATGCCTGGGTTGTGGGCTTGCGAGAGGCAACTGATTGATGTATCTCTCGCACATTGATGTTTCTCTCCCTCTCTCACTTCCTTCCCCTATCTCTAAAAAAATCAAACAATTAAAAAATAAAAAAATAGAGAAGGAAGGCATCTGGAATTAGAGAGACTTGAATTTGAATTAAAGCTCAGCCCTTTCCTGGCTGTGCAATCCTAAGAAAGGCATGTGTTCTCTCTGATCTTCAGGGTCTAAGGAATGGAACTGTTAATACCTATGCAATAGACAGGGGCATGGACGGATGGAAGGATTTGTCCAAGGTTTCAGAAGCTGATAATATCTGTCTTCCGTCTGAGCCACAGACACTGAAAGAGAATAGGCAGCCCAAGAGGGACCTGATTCCACAGTCCTGTCCATTATCTACTCACCCTTCCCAGGACAGCAGCCAGCAGAGGCAGAGCCTGTGGAGGGAGCGTGTGGCCGTGGCCCAAGCCAGGATCCCCTCCATCAGCTGAAAGTGGGATGGGGTAGGAGGTCAAGGCCCGAAAAGTCTACCTCCATCCCAGCCTAGGAGATTCAAGGCCTCCGCTAAGAGATCCAACCCCTCCCTTTCAGTATCTTCCCTGCAACCTGATCTGGCACCCTCTAGGATGTGATATCAGTTTAATAATTTAGCAGATGCAGACAAAGATAGCAGCTCTGAAAATAACCCAGCTAGGCCCAGCCTCCATCTCCCCTTTCCCCACCAGACTCCCTGCTTCCCCCCAAGGCTTCCGGTTGCCCCTGCACCTGCCACTGCCCCTGCCCGCCAGTGGGCACCTCACTCGACACCTCCTCCTTTTTCTTCTTCTAGTCCTTCTCCTTCTCTGCTCTCCTCCTCACCTCTTCTTTCTCTCAATTCTCATAGTAAGAGCTTTTATATTAATTAGAGCTTAAAAGAATCTTGTGCTGGAAGTCAGAAGCTTGGGTTTAATTTGTTATGTGCACTGAGCAAGTGCCCTCTAAGTCTCTCTTCCCGCTTTTATAAAAGGAGGCCTCTGGGTTCCTGAGTGTGGCTGGAACAAAATGTTTGGGTGGCAGCAATTACTTGGCCGGGGAACTGGACGTCATTCCCAGGAGGGCACAGCTGCCATGGCCAAGTGGCACCCTGCAAGCCATCCTGCTGCTCCATCCCGAGAGCTCACAGGTTCTCTTTGTTTTTGACTTCTCTTGTGATGAAAATTTTGCCCTGGTTATTATTCCTAGAATAAAAGGCTGTGCGTGACTTGCGTTCACAATGCATGCAGCAGGTGTCGTGCGCTTTTGGTGCTTCATCACGTTTCTGACAAGTAGAAATTTTACTTCCCTCAGGAAAATTGGGAAGAGCAATACCCCTCCCCCCTGACGGGTCTTTGCTCAAATCACCCCACCTTTATGGGTCTCAGTTTTCACATCTCTAAAGAGGCCAGGTGTTGAAGGGTGAGCAGAACAAGGTAAGTGAGACTGTATGGCCTCTAGATTGTAAGCTCTAAAAGGGTGAGATCATTTCTGTTTTCATGCATTTATTCAACAACAGAATTAAGCACTCACTATGAAACAGACACTATGCAAGGTGCTAGAGGCAGAGTAAAAAATAATAGCGCAGTCCACGTTCCCTCAAAGCTCACCTTTCAGAAATCAAAATAATTACACTGCCCTGACTGATGTGGCTCAGCTGGTTGGGTGTCATCCTGTAAAGCGAAAGGTCACTGGTTCAATTCCTAGTCAGGGCACAGGCCTGGGTTGCAGCCCTGGTCCCCGGCTGGGGCACGTGCGCAAGGCAACGGATCCATGTTTCTCTCCCTCTCTTTCTCCCTCCCTTTCCTTCTCTTTAAAAATAAATAAAATTTTTAAAAACAAACAAACAAAAACACAAAATAATCAAATCCCAAGGCGTGTGCCATAAAGGAATAATAAAATGCCTGCTAATATTTACTTAGTGCTTACTCTATGCCACATACTGAGCCTATGAGGGGCTATTATTTTATAGATGAGGAAACTAAAGGACAGTGGTTAAGTAAATGTGGCCAAGGTCACATGGTCAAGGAGTGGTTGAGCTAGGATTCACCAGGTAGGCAGTCTGCCTCCTGAGCCTGTTTCAACCATGAAACCATAGGGCTTCCTTCACAGTAATGAACAAAGAATAAACTGGAGACACCATGAAAAGGGGAGGCGGGGGGCTTCTTCTTAGGAGGTGATATTTAAACTGAAACCTAAAATACAAGAAGGATTCAGTCACGTGGAATTGGGGAGAAAGATTTTCCAGCAGAAAAAAATAGTACGTGCAAAGGTCCTGAGACAGAAAGATCAGTGGGCTCAGTGCCTGCTGAGCCAGCAGGCAAATGGGGAGAGCTGAGGCCAGAGGGGCAGGCTGGGCCTGAAGGCCAGGGCGAGGGTTTTGGATTTTCCTGTAAGTGCAGGGGAAGCCTTTGAAAGGTTTAAGTGGGGATCCACATGATCTGATTTGTTTTTAAAAGATTGTGCTGTTTGCTGTGTGGAGAATGAACTCAAAGGGAGTAAGAGGGGAATGAAGGAGACCAGTTAGGAGATTACTACAGTAATCCAGCAGAGAGAGGAAAGTGCCACTTCAGGAGTAATGACAGGTGGGCGGGGGGGATGAATTTGGGTTCCCTTTGGAGGTGAACTGAGAGGATTTGTGGATGGATTAGTGTGAGGAGGGTGAGGGAATGCCTTCTGGGTTTGTGGATGGAGCAGCAGAAGGGATTGCCATGCCCTTGACTGAGATGGGAAAGACCAAAGGCCGAGGGAGGAACAGGGTTAGTGGAAAAGTCAAGGTCAAGAGTTTTTTTTTTTTAACCTAAACAATAATTGCTTCATTATAAAAATAAGATCGAAAGGGGTCTATAGTAATAGCGCATTATATCTTCCCATTGTTTTAGTCTGATAAACACTATACTTTGCAGAGGTATACCTTCAGTTTCAAAAGTGGAACAACCGCTACAGATAACTGGCATTGACATAAAACTCGGATCATGTGATTTGTGTCACAGTGCACTGGACAAGGAAGGTCTTGCTTGTAAAACTCTGTTCATTGTGTATCAGTCTAACGAGAAAGGCAAACTCAATAAAAATAATACAGAGAGGAAAAATATATTTCTGGTAAAAGTCTACACACATGGGGACAAGCTTTTGAAAAGTGTGTTTTTTCCCCCACTCCAATCAATTATCTGACACCAGCTGGTTGTCCTGCAATTCAATTGTCTCTTTTTAAAAAAACATTTTATTTATTTACTTTTTAGAGAGAGGGGAAGGGAGGAAGAGAGGGAGAGAAACAGCAGTGTGCCAGAGAGATGCATCAGTTGGTTGCCTCTTGCACAGCCCTATCCAGGGACCTGACCTGCAACCCAGGCATGTGCTCTGACCTGGAATTGAACTGGGGACCCTTCAGCTCACAGACCAGCACTCAATCCACTGAGCCACACCAGCCAGGGCCAATTCAATTCTTCTTCATTTTTGAGAGAGAAAGAGAGATTGATTTGTTGTTCCACTTATTTATGCATTCATTGGTTGATATTCTTGTAAGTGCTCTGACCAGAGATAGAACCTGCAACCTTGGCATATCGAGGTGACACTCTAACTAACTGAGTACCCATCCAGGGCTCAATTCAATTCTGACAGTACCGGGAGTTAATGCAGACCGCCAACGTTAAGGGCTCACTCACACAAGACTGCCCCCTACTTCAGATGCCAATTGCAAGTAGCAGGTCCTCAGTTTATCCACAATTTCTGTCCCATTTGGCTATAAATCAGAGGTACTCATGATCTTCTTGGATTCGGTCATTTGGTGAAACGGCGCACAGGACTCAGAGAAACACACCGGTTTATTATAGAATAAAGGATATGATAAAGGATACAGATGAAGAGTCAAATGAAGAGATACATAGGGCAAGACGTCCTGAGCATAGGAGCTTTTGTCTCCACGGAATTGGCCCGTGCCATGCCCCCAGCAAGAGGGTGTGTTCACCAGAAGCTCTCTGAATCTCGTACTTCTGGGATCTCTATGAAGGCTTCATCACATAGACGTGATTGATCACTCACTCAGTCTCCAGTCCCTCTCCCCTTCCCAGAGGATGAGGGGGGCAGTGGTTGGGGCTGCAAGTTCCAAGCTTCTAATCATGGTTTTGTCTTGCTGGTGACCAGCCGCCATCCTGAAGCTCCCCAGGTGCCCGCCAAGAGTCCCTTCATTAAAACAAAAAGCGCTCCTGTGACCTGGGAAATTCTAAGGATGTAGGAACTCCATGTCAGGAACTGGGGGCGAACAGCAACACGGGCATACCCTATTTTATTGCGCTTCACTTAGTGCTCTTCACAGATGTTGCATGCTTTTTGTTTTTTGTTTTTGTTTTTAACAAATTGAAAGCAAGACCCTCCACCAGCAAAGATTATGATTCGCCTTATTCCAATACTTGCTTTAGGGCAGTGGTCTGGAATAGAATCTGCCATATCTCTGAGGTATGCCTGAATATTCATTTCCTATTATTTCACTCAACGCCCAAGTCGGAAAGAGACCTTCTGTCTCTTTCTGACTCTCTAGGTCTGTCTCCATCTCCCAGTCCAGGTTTGCCTTTCCCTGGCCCCAGCCTCCCTCCCCACCTTACCTCCCCTCCTCTTCCAGTACCTGAGGCTTGGACTCAGCTCCCACCCCGACCCCCGCCTCCAGAAAAGCTGGGAGGAAGGAACCGCAGAGCCCGGGCTAGGGTCAGATGTAGGGCTGCTATTCCCTTCAGAAGGGAGGCCAGGGCTCTGTTGTCTCACATACGACTGAGCTCCTTCGCTGGTGGCTCCACAGAACACTGGGGACCCTGAGCGCCGGCCTAGAGGAGTGAAACCACCTCAAAGTCATTTAGGCTGAGGCTGAGCTGAGCTGAGCTGAGCCAGGCTCTAAGCTCCCAGTCTCCCTGCTGTTCCCCTACCTGAGCCCCTGGGGCCAAACCTGGCAACCTCCCACCCTTTCCTACTTGCTCTGGCTCAGACCTAGCCAGAGGTACCCCATGCTCTCTCCTGGCCCTGATCTTTGATCTCCACACAGTCCGCCTCCATTTTTCATCCCTCGGATCTACGTGCCCTCACCCCTGATGGAGGTCCTAGAGGGCTAAACTCCACAGGTGGGCCTAAAGGCAAGAGTGAGGAGCTCCACGTCTGGGCCTACCCATCCCCAGTCCATGTCACCACCTCCCTTTTTCCCCTCGCAGGGTTGTGCCTTCCTTAGGGAGGTGACCCACATCCAAGACACAGGATGGGACACCACACAGCAGCTCCTCCCACTCCCACACTAGCATCTAGACACATCCCTGCAAGCTCAGGAGAGAACCCTGCCATGCCCCACCTTCCCTATGATTTTGGCAAGAACTGAACAGGGCGAAAGGAAGCTTGGCATGTGAGGAGACAGATCTGGGTCAAGCGACTTCCCCACTCTGAGGCTCAGTTTGTACATCTATAAAAAGACCACTCTGGTGGTCTTCCCAGAGCCCACTGTGAATCTGCTTTTCATCCTTTCGCTGCCAAGGCTGGAAGGCAGCTGCCCCAGGCTGGCCTCCACCTGCTCCAGCTCCACCACTTTGTCTGATCAATTATTTATCCTTCTAGCGTTCCTGCCTTGGGAAGCACTCCTGGGATCCCTTCCCTGGGACCCCAAAGGGCCCCAGAAAACCTTCTGCTGCAGCACTGAGCTGTCACCTCACACTGTTGGGGCCTCTCGATATGGTGGATCTCCCCCCACACTCTGAACTCCCCAAGGTCACATGCTGAGTCTTATTCCTCTTGGTGTCTGCAGCACTCAGCCCAGAGCAAGGCACAGAGTAGGGGCTCAGTGACCCCTGCTGCGTGAGAGACCAGACCAGGGCTTTTCAGGTCTCCACCATGATTGCTACCCGCTCCGGTCCCTATTCTTACCTTACCCTACCATACCCCCAGTAGGCCTCCATACTGGCATGCCTCCAGTGTGCCTCCAGTGCTGCTGGCTTTCCCAAGCCCACTGTCCTCCTCTGGGTCTCACTCGGAGGTCCAGGGACAGGAAACTGTACCACCATCTTGAGATTTCTGGTAACCCCCACCCTTTTCCCTTTACACTTGAATTTCAGCCATTTCCTCAGGCTGCAAACAGGGAAGGGTGTGCTACATTGTTACATTGGTGGCCTCCAGTGAAGCAGTCCTCCAGATATTCGTGCCATGGGTGTCACCTCCCATGCTGGCTCTGAGCTTGGCTAATATGACTTCCTTTGGTTAATGGGATGTCAAGAAGCATGAAGGAAGCAGAGAATTAATAGATACCTGCCTAATGGAACTTGACCTCTTGGAAGCCAGCTACCGTGCTGTAAAGAAGGTCGGCTAGACCTCTAGATGATGAGAGGCCAGACAAAGAGAGGTCCTGGGGGCAGAGAACCCATCATGGTAATTCAGCCCCAGCTGCCACATACTCAACCCTCAGGGCGACCAGCAGAACTGACCAGCGGACCCCAGTTGAACCACAGAAGTTTTAGAAATAATGCCATTGCTGCTTTAAGGCACTAAGTTTGAGAGTAGTTTATTTCTCAGCAATAGATTACTTAACCAATAAATGCATTTTCCCTTATCCTCCACATGTAGTCCTCAGGGATCCAGCTCCAGAGTAGATAATGTGTGTCTCAGGCACCGGCTCGCAGCGCCCGCAGCGTTATGGATGAGACATGAGACAAATTCACACGGACTACCGAGTCCTGTGGAGGGAGGAAAAGGGGACGGCGCGGCTACTCCCTCAAGGGGAGAGTGCCTCAGAGCGGCCTGGCCACCCTCTCAAGGGGAGAGTGCGCCGACCCTTGCCTAGACAGCGGTTTTATTGGGTTTCTTGCTCAGGAATTCAGGTACAACTTATTAATCATTCTTAGGCAGTAAGGATTAGGCGATGGATAAGGAACCATTAGGGCTTATTCTGATTTAGGGTCTGTCAGCTAAAAGGCTATGAAACTTTGGAAACTGTTTCTTGCTCAGGTCTTTATCATTTAACTAAGAGCATTCTTAGCAAAGCAGGTGTCACAGGAATTTACACATCTTTTCTCGGGCCTGATCACCCGGGGAGCCCGCCCTATCCAGCACAGGGCTACACCTCCCGCCCTCTGTTATTGTTTCAGGCTTAAGTTGGGCAGAGGAGGCAAGGTAGCCAAGGAATTATCAGAGACTTCTCAAGGACTCAGGGAAGTCAGGTTTCCTCAAAGCCAAGGGGCAAGGGTCCAGCATCCCTTTTCTCCATAGCCCCCCAAGTCCTTCCCTGGGGCCTCCACGTGATCATGCCTGTCTGAGGTTGTTCCCCGTTTGGGGAATCTCACTCGTTATTGGCTAACTGATCAAGTATTGGAGCCCAGTTATGAAAAAAGGAGCAGAAGCAGCACTGCTTCCAGGGAGATAAGTTCTGTCTCCTTAGTAGCTTATGGTCCGGAGGTTGCTCACTCAACCTTAGCCATGGCGGGATTTACAGCTCCTGAAACCAGGCAGGGTGGTTCCCAACAAATGTGTCTGACCGCCTCTCGCCCTGTCTCCAGGCACCACCCTTGCCCTGGCCACCATCATCTCTCAGCTGGATTATTGCCACAGACTCCTCATGGGACCCCCTGCCTCGAATCTTACTATCCTGTATTTGCCATACGGTGACCAGAGTGAAGCTTTCGGGAGCTTGATCCAGTGAAGCCATTCCCCTGCTAGAGGCCCTCCAGTAAATTCTAGTATCACTTGGATTAAAAGACAGACTCCTTAGCGTCCTTCGGAGCCTGTGAGGGCCAGTGCCTGCCCTGTCTCCTCCCCCATCTCCAGTCATTCTCCCCTGTGAGGGACCGACTTGTTTTGGTCTGGCCAATGTGACTGAGCTGTATGGAAACCTACAGAAGCGAGATGGTGGGCAGGAGCCAGACCTTCGAACCAAGTTATCCCATGGGAATCAGGCCTAGAAAATGCATACAGACTGTTATAGCTTGCTCTTGCTAAAACTCCATCACCCTGGTCTCAAACAGCAAATATATATTGTCTGTCTTCAAGATAATTTCCAAAGCCTGTGTGAATTTCCCCAAGGACAAAGCTAATCAGCTCACTGCCTTTCCCCTCTGCATGTTATTTTCATTTCCTTGATTATACCTAAAATATAGACAATAATATTCTATGTAATAGATAATAATTCTTTCTTTGATGAAATACAAAAGAAACACAATAGAAGCTCGTCTAGGCAAGGGTCGGGGAGCTCTCCTCTTGAGAGAGTGGGTAAAGCACTCAGAGGCGCTCTTCTCTTGAGAGCGTGGCCGGGCCGTTCCCTTTTTCTCCACAGGATTGCTGTAGCCTGAGCATTGTTTTCATCTTCAGTCACAACAGGCGGACTCTGCTGGCCGGAGTCCGCCACACTCCCCTAACTCAACAGCAACACGGGCTTCCTTTCAGTTTCCAGAACATGCCAAATGGATCCCCACATTGGGGCCCAGAAGATTTTCCCTCTAGGTCTTTCGGTACTCAGCTCAAATGTACCCTCCTCAGGAAGGCTACTTATGGGAGAGAAAACTGAGACTTGAAGAAACGAGGCCATTCTCCAAGTTCACACAGTTGGGAAGAGGCTGGGCTAGGATTCCATCGTAGGTCTCTGTGGCCCTCCCCCCGCCCCGAACTCCAGGGCTCTTTCTACCACATCAGTGGTTTGGGAGGGTTTTGGCATGGGATCCTGAGGAAGGGGAGGACTTGGAGGGGCTTCTTTCTGTAAACACTACCAGCTGTAGCCTTTGGACCCTGCTCTCAGCTGGGGGATGAGAGACGAATCAAACCAGACTTTGGTCTCTGAGAGCTTCTGTCTGGGGACATGGAAAGCAGCAGAGGAGGTCAAGACCATCAGAGGGGCTCAGGCAGCCTCTGAGTTAGCTCAGGGAGAATGTCTTCCAGGGAACTGCGGGCTCTCTGGAAAGGCTTATGACAGGGCTGTGAAATTCTCTGCAGGGGTGCAGTGGGGGTGGAGAAGAGAGGGTCCCAGAAATGGGGATGGTGTGCAGTGACCAGAGGTGCCTATTGTTCCCTGTGAGTGACAGAAAGACTCAGCACTGGCCACATGTATCCATGCCTGTGTGTGTGTGTGTGTGTGTGTGTGTAAGAAAATGAGAGAACAGTACTTGGGGTGATGTGGGGGATAGTCAAAAAGGGCTGATTGAATAAATGGATTTTACTGATGTGGAAAATAAAGCCCAGAGAGGCTGAGTCACTTGCTCCAATTCACAAAACCACTAGGTGGTTAAGGCAGAATTTGAACCCAGACCTATCTTGATACATACAGAGTAAGGTGAAAAAGTAGAGGTTTACCTCCTCCAGGGCCCACTGCTTATTCACTCTGTGACCTCAGCTAAGGGCCATTCCCCTCATGGGCCTCATTTCCTCATCAATAAATGGAGGGAGTTTGATATAGTTTCTTTATGCACAAAGACTGCAGAAAATACTTCTACTAGAGCTTGGAACCAAAGCCAGGATCAAAGCAGGAGCCCCTCCTCAACCTGATACAGGACGGTGCCTCACCCTGGAGCTCCCCCCAGGCTCAGCAACTGGGCACCATACACTAGCTAAACTGAGGGAGCCCCCATCATGCAGCCCAATACAGAATTCCAGAAGCCCCTACAGCCCAGCTCCTTAGAATTCTGGGGCTCAGGCTGCACCTTAGCCACATTATTGGCCCAGATCCCAGCTCACCTGCCCCTCACTCCCCCACAGGTAACTCCTGGTTTCTCTGGTTCTCTGGTTTCCCTGGTTCTCTCCAGCTTCCAGGACACGCCGTCCTTTGACCAATGAAAGAAAGGGGAGCGGCAACTCTGAGTGGCCATTGGCCCATTGTCTGAACTTACAGACAGACTTGACCAATCAGAGGAGATGAGACAGCCTCAATTTTCACATTCCAATTCTGCCCATCCTCCACCATTCTGTTCCCTTCCACCTCAGTGGGTTTCCTTTCAGTTGGTTCCATTCCATTTATTCCATTCAGAATTCCAGGGTATTGTACCTGGGAAAATGGGGTATGGTAGGCAGAATTGGAGTTGACTACAGAAGGGACTTCTTGAGGGGAGAACATCCCACTCAGCTGCAGCCTGGGGCAATCTCCAGGGCCCAGGTTCTGGAACACCCAAAGGAGCCACTGCAAGAAACTCAGGCTCTGAACAGAAGGGACTTGGGCTGATCTTGGGCAAGTGGCTTAAATCTCATAGCCTTTGTTTTCTTAGCTGTACAATGGGGATTTGGGATCTATTCACTGAATTATTATGAGGATTAAATGGAATTAAGCACATCTTTTACCTACCACACAGTAGGTAGCCATGGTCGGTAATAGTAATTTGTCTTCCTACTGATTCTCAAAGTCAGTGGTCTTTTAAAAATTATTTGTTAGCCCTGGCTGGTGTGGCTCACAGGATTGAGTGCCAACCTTCGAACCAAAGGGTTGCCAGTTTGATTCCCAGTCAGGGCAGATGCCTGGGTTATGGGCCAGGTCCCTGGTTGGGGGCCTATGAGGGGCAACCACACATTGATGCTTCTCTCCCTCTCTGTCTCCCTCCCTTCCCCTCTCTCTAAAAATAAATAAATAAAATATCTTAAAATATACTAATAAAATATTTTCTTATTAATTTTATATATTAATTAATATAATAATATTTCATTGTTATATGTTTTGTTAATATATATTTTAAAGATTTTATTTATTTATTTATTTTTTAGAGAGAGGGGAAGGGAGGGAGAAAGAGAGGGAGAGAAGCATCGATGTGAGAGAAAAACCTCGTTCACTTGCAGGACAACATCCAGCCCACTGAGCCACACTGGCCTGGGGGCATCAGAGTCTGTGGTCTTGCCTCAGAGAGTCCTGGCCCAGAATGACTGTGGAGGCAGCGATAGGGCAGGAAGAAGGGATTAAAATAAAAGTTATCATCTACTTAGCAGTTACCATGAGCTGGCCTCTGTTGTAATCACCATATGAAACTATTATTATATTCACTTTATAGACAAGGTATCTGAGGCACAGAGAAGTTCAGTAACTTGGTCGAAGTCACCCAGCTAGTAAGCGGCAGAGTTGGGACACATTTAGGCCCTCTGACCCCAGAGTTCACACTATGAAGCACATCCTATCTCACATTAAATCCAGTTTTTGATGAGCAATGCTGAGGTTCAAAGAGCTTAAGTTCAAACTGAGCTGAACAGGGGATGCAGCTAAGACTCCAACTCAGACCCTGTGACCCTGAAGTTCTGGCATTTATGCTGTTGCGTGCTGCCCCCTGGTGCCCCCTATGGGAGATGCACAACAGAGGCGAGTAGAAGATGGATAACCCAGGGATCCACACTTCCCAGTCCCACATTGCTCCTTCTGGCGCCCAAACTTGCAAGTCTCATAGATACTAAATATCGCTCTGAAAGTCATCTGCATATACAATCATGACATTGTTTGGCTCTCTTACAAATCCTCCAGTTCAACAGGTCTAACACCAAGTTTGTTCTTTTACACCTCAAATTTGCCCTCCTCAGTCATATCCATTCATCCAGCAGCACAAGCCAGACCCTAGCTATCCTTGACACTTCCATTTCCTCACCACCACCTGTCACCAGCCCAGGAGTCTGCATGGTAGCCGAGGAAGAAGGCCAGAAAAGTAAACACTGAATACAGTAGAGCAACAGTGGTGGAAGCAGAGGATCAGGACAATGGCCCCAGTCATGGCCAAGAAACAAAACTGAGCTTGGACGGCTCTGGTTACAGAGGCAGGCCTTTCTGCTCAGAAAGAAGTCCAAGTGCATGGCTGGAAGGAGGGCACTGTACTGAGAGCCAGTAGGGTCTCCAATACTCAGCTCCTATACTCAGTCCAGTAGGGTCTTGGGATCCTGATGAGCCTGTTTCCTCATCAGTAAAATGAATATGATGATGCCTACCTAAGGCTTCTGTAAGGGTCAAATCAAAGAGTGTTTGCTTCGTGAGTTATAAAGTGAAGGGCATAGAAGAGATGGATTGTTATCTGGACAATTTATTCCAGTAGACCTCTCTTTCCTTCGTTACGCATTTTTTAAATTGTGGAGATATATAGATATAGATGATCTAGATCTAGATCTAGATCTAGATATAGATATAGATATAATTTATTTATTTTAAAAATTGTGTATGTATGTCCTGGCTGGTGTGGCTCAGTGGACTGAGCACTAGCCTGCGAACCAAGAGCTCACCAGTTCAGCGCCCAGTCAGCGTTCATGCCTAGGGTGCAGGCAGGGTCCCCGGTTGGGGGCAGAGGAAACTGACTGATGTTCTTCTCCCTCTCTCCCCCTCTCTCTAGAAGTAAATAAATAAAAATTTTTTAAAAGTATCAAAAATTTATGTTTTTATTCTTACACGTTTAAACTTCAGTCACCTTCAAAGTACTCTCCATTTGATGCAATACACACACCTATCGAGACATTTTTTCCACTGCTCAAAACAGTTTTTTCAAAAGATTTTATTTTTATTTTTTAATATATGTTATTGATTATGCTATTACATTTGTCCCATTCCCTCCCCCCTTATTCCTCTCCAGCCTGCACACTCCCTCCCACCAGCACTCTCTCCCACTTAGTTCGTGTCCATGCATCATACATATAAGTTCTTTGGCTTCTCCATTTCCTATACTATTCTTAACCCCCTCCCCTGTCTATCTTTGTACTTACTATTTATGCTACTTATTCCCTGTACCTTTTCCCCCATTCTTCCCTCTCCTTCCCCACTGATAACCCTCCATTTCTGGGATTCTGTTCCTGTTCTAGTTGCTTACTTAGTTTGTTTGTGCTTTTGTTTTTAGGTTCGGTTGTTGATAGTTGTGAGTGTGTTGTTATTTTACTGTTCATATTTTTTTTATCTTCTTTTTTATTAGATAAGTCCCTTTAACATTTCATATAATAAGGGCTTGGTGATGATGAACTCCTTTAACTTGGCCTTGTCTGGGAAGCACTTTATCTGCACTTCCATTCTAAGTGATAGCTTTACCGGATAGAGTCATCTTGGATGTAGGTCCTTGCCTTTCATGACTTGGAATACTTCTTCCCAGCCCCTTCTTGCCTGTAAGGTCTCTTTTGAGAAATCAGATGACAGTATTATGGGCACTCCTTTGTAGGTAACTGTCTCCTTTTCTCTTGCAGCTTTTAAGATTCTCTCCTTATTTTTAATCTTGGCTAATGTAATTATGATGTGCCTTGATGTGATCCTCCTTGGGTCCAACTTCTTTGGGACTCTCTGAGCTTCCTGGACTTCCTGGAAATCTATTTCCTTTGCCAGATTGGGGAAGTTCTCCTTCATTATTTTTTCAAGTAAATTTTCAATTTCTTGCTCTTCCTCTTCTCCTTCTAGCATCCCTATGATTCAGATGTTGGAATATTTAAAATTGTCCTAGAGGTTCATAAGCCTCTCCTCATTTTTTAAAATTCTTTTTTCTTCAGTCTGTTCTGATTGAATGTTTATTTCTTCCTTCTGGTCCAAATCATTGATTTGAGTCCTGGTTTCCTACCCATCATTGTTGGTTCCCTGTACATTTTCCTTTATTTCACTTTCCATAGCCTTCACTTTTTCCTCTATTTTATAATTATACTCAACCAAATCTGTTAGCATCCTGATTACCAGTGTTTTGAACTGTACATCTGATAGGTTGGCTATCTCTTCAACGCTTAGTTGCATTTTTTTTCTGGAGTTTTGATCCATTCTTTCATTTGAGACATTTTTTTGTCTCAGCACAGCTGTTACGTAGTAAGGGGCAGAGCCTTCGGTGTTCACCAGGGCAGGGGAACCCATGTCGCTGCTGCGTTGTGGTGCTGTCTCAGGGGAGGGGACGGTGTTGCTTGCTCAGCTCTCTGTCGCCTTTCAGTCACTTCCCCCGCTTCCCACAAGCAAATTGGGACCTTCTGGTGCTGACTCCCGGGTGGGTGGGCTTGTGTATGTTCTAGGACCCTGTGGGTCTCTCCAACAAGCTCTCCTGTGAGGCTGGGAGTTTCTCCTGTTGCCACCTCAACCCCCACAGGTGTTTCCAATCAGAGGTTTGAGGCTTTATTTCCTCACACTGGAATCTTGGGTCGCACAATCTGTCTCACTCCCTAGTTGTTCCTCCAAGTTTATCTGCATGCAAATGTGGGACCACCTGCTCTGCCAGTGGCCACCTTGCCCAGTCCACCTGCCAGTCCACCTGCTGTCCCCTCGCTCATCCCGCGGTCCTCCAGCTAACGTCTTGCCGTGAGTCCTCTCTGTCCGACTGCCTGTCTCCACTCCTCCTACCAGTCTGGATGAATGTTTTTTTCTTTTTCTCCCTGGTTGAGACTTCCTGGTTTCAGACTTCCTTACAGTTAGATTCTCTGTCAGTCGTGGCTGTTTTTTGTTTTTAAACTTTTTGTTGTCCTTTTGGTTGTTGGAGGAGGCACAGTGTAGCTACCTATGCCTGTATCTTGGCCAGAAGTCTAAAATATTTGTTTATTTTTAGAGACAGAGGAAGGGAAGGAGAAAGAGAAGGAAAGAAACATTGATGTGCAAGAGATACATGAGATACGTCAATTGGTTGCCCCTCACATACCCTTAGCTGGGGACCTGGTCCACAACCCAGGCATGTGCCCTGACTGGGAATTGAACTGGCAACACTTTGATTCTCAGGCCAGAACTCAAACCACTGAGCAACATCAGCCAGGGCTCAAAACAGTTTCTGAAGTCATCAATTTTGATGACTTTTAGTGCTTCTGCCATTTTTGGTTTCAACTCTTCCACATCAGCAAAATGTTTCCCTTTGAGGACTTTTTCTCTGGGAAAATTTTCTTTTAAAAAAGCCACTCAGGGCAAGATCAGGTGAATAGGGAGGGTGGGGCATGGGTCAAACACTCAGCGTGGTGTGGGCAGGTGTACTCATAAATTACCCTTCATCAAATAGGCAAACACATTGAAAGAGTCTTCAAAAAAATTCACTGAAGCTGAACACAGACTCTCACAATAATGCCTGCTGGTGCACCGATACAGGTGGGTTTCTAGAACACTCACCTAGTGGGGGAAACCTGTGCTGCAAGAGACCTGCCCTCCAGAAGATAATTCTGTTTTGGGGGGGTGCCCTGCTTGTATGAGCATAATATTTGCAACTTTAACCATTTTAAAATATATAATTCAGTGGCATTAATTATATTCACACTGTTGTGCAACCATTACCACTATCTATATCCAAAACTTTTCATCATCTGTGAGCCATGAATCCAAAGAAAAACTCTGTACCCATTAAGCAATAACTCACCATCCCCTTCTCTGCAGCCCCTGGTAACTGCTAATTTCTGTCTCTATATAAAGTTGTCTGTTCTAAATATTTAATATAAGTGGAATCACAATATTTGTCTTTTTGTGGCTGGCTTATTTCACTTTGCATAATATCTTCAAGGTTCATTTCTATTTCAGCATGTATGAGAACTTCATTTTTGCTGCTGAATAATATTCCATTTTGTGTATATAAAACATTTTGTTTATCCATTCTCTATTGATGGACACCTGAGTTGTTTCTGCCTTTTGGCTATTGTGAATTGATATGGACTCCAGTCAGTAGGGTCCATGTGTTGTGGCTGCAATGAACAAATTCACACGGAATACAGAAGTCCTGTGGAGAAAAAGAGACAACATGGCCACTCTCTCAGTGAGAGGGGGCCCCAACCCCTGCCTGGACAGGCTTTTTTTTTTTTTTTTTTTTTTTTTTTTTTTTTTTTTTTTTTTTTTTTGCTATTCTGAGCACATTACATCAAGGATGGTCCTCATTTCCTATGCATGGGTTCACTTTAGGTGATTACCTTTTATAGATAACAAAGGAAAGGATGTTGCTGATTACTTCAAAGAAAAGAATGTTGCAAATGCAAGGGGAAAAGTGGTTGAAGTGGTTACACTCCATCTTTGGAAGGTTTAGCACAGACTTTAGTAAGTTACTTTAAAGATATGCAGTAAATTTGCTGCTTCAATTGAGGGTGAGGGAGTTTTAGCAAAAGCAAGCCTCAAAGCAGCCTAGGTACAATGCAGGCCTGATTCCCCACGGGAAAGGCAATCTGCACACCTGGCTCCTGTGTGCCACCTCGAGCCTGCTGGTTTTCCAAATCAGGGCTGAGCTACACTTGCCACTGCCACAGGATCGGTTTCCTATAGTGAATAAAGTTGCCATGAACATTGGTATATAATATCTGAGTCCCTGTTTTCAACTCTTTCAGGTATACACATAGAATGACACCCATTTTTTATGAAGTTGTTCAATACGTGCTGTGGCAGGGCAATACAGAGGGCCCAATTTGTTCAAGTGTGGGAGGGAGAGGGGCAGAGAAGGAGAGAGGTTTCAGTGTGGCTGTGGTTGAAATAACATCTAACTTGTGGCTTTTGAAAACAACTCCACAAAAAACTCTAGGGGGGAATTATTATCATCCCCATTTAGCCAATGAGAAGCAGCTTCTCCAAGTTCACTCAGCTGGTGAGAGGCAACAATGGGGCTCCAGAGAAAGAGTCCCTCAGCCATCAGAAAGTGCAGCCGGAGGGTCAGAGATACACTTTCCTTCCTTCCTTTATTTGTTCTTTTTAGGTAAAGAAAGTGTTTCTGGGCTGCTTCAGTCGTCATGTTCCTATTCATCTACAGCATTAGGTAGCACAGAATCATAATTTTGTAGTGCAGTTCTGAACTTTTATAATTAAACATGTTCTGGAAAGAACAAAGCTATGGAGACAGAAAAGAGATTAGTGGTTGCCAAGGGGTGGGGTTGAGGGAAGGAACTTACTACAGAGGGCTTCAGGGGAATTTTGGGAGATTATGGAATTGATCTATAATTGATTGTGGTGATAGTTATGCATCCGTATGCATTTTTCAAAACTCACAGAACTGTACAATAAAAATATGAATTTTACTATGCTATAGCTTAATCTTTTTTAAAAAATGAATGCATGAGTGTGGGAAAAGCTAAATAGACTGTAGACTCACATTTTTGCTACCTTGACAAACTTTGCAAGTGACAGTACCCTTAATTATTTACAGCAAAAAATTCTATATTTTATCTATTTGTTCATTTATACATTCATTTATTCAAAAATGAAAGTCCTTGAATCTAACATCCAAACCACAAACCAGAACACCACTAAAAATTGACCCTACTAATGGGCTCCCGGCTGTCTCTGAGCTCTGCTCCACCCGATCCCATGCAATCACTACTCTGAATTTTGTGTTCCTCATTCTTTTGCTTTTTTAAAAATAATTTTTATACATAAATTATGCTAAATATTATAAATTTACAATTTTATAGGTCAGAACACGTAAAAAACTAATTTCATATGATTCAACCCAATATTATTGCTAAACATAGTAGTTCTGGTTGCATTTGAACTTTATAAAAAGGGTACCGTTTTGCATGCACTCTTCTGGGACTTGCAATTTTTTTATTCATATTGCTGCTTTTCATCTCTTATCTCCTGTCAGTGGCATTTAGATGTTTTTGTTTGGGGCCACTATGAACAATGTTTTTGCTACTATTCTTGTACACATCTCCTGGAGCATGCTTGCAATTCTTGTACCCTAGGAATGGACTCACTGGGTCTTAGGGTACCCAGATGTTCTATTGTACACAATGCAGTAATGCTTTCTGAGCTCCAAGTGAGGACACAATGTGCCACTTGCTCCAGCTGAGAAGGTGGACAAGATATGGTGGGAGGGGTCACCATGGAGGGCCTCTGGTGGAAATCAAACACCTACTGTGTGCACAGGGTAGGACACTTGTGGAATGAGATGATGGTGTCTTGAGAGGTAAGATAGGGAAAACTCCCCGGTTATGGTAAGATTCATCTTCCAAGAAAATGGGCGATGGCTCCCTGGCTAGATAGCTCAGTCGGTTAGAGTGTTTTCCTGATACACAATATGCCAAGGTTGCAGGTTTGATCCCCAGTGAAGGCATATACAAGAGTCAACTGATGAATGCATCAATAAGTGGAACAAATCAGTTTCTCCCCATCTTTGCCCCTATCTCTCTAAAATCAATAATTTTTTAAAAAAGTTAAAAAAGAAAATAGGCAAAGGGTGGGCTTGCCAACGCAAACAAGGCAGATAAAGAGGTCTGCCCTAATTGTCAGTATCTCCATCTGGGGGATGGGAGGTGAAAGGGGGTCTGGGGTTGGAAGGTCCTGTACTTGTGGTACACCTGGAGGGGAAGAGGGCTAGGCAGTGTTGAATTCCTCCCACTTGTCAATCCTTATCCCCAGTCTTTTTTTCCCATAGTCTTTATTTCGCTTTGCATCCATTATCTTTTTTAATTCGCCCAGTGGGAGAGAGGTACTATTTTATCTCCACAGATGAAGCTTAGAAAAGTAAAGTGACTTCTCCTAAATCAAACAGTTTGTGCCAACTGTCTGAGCAAATAAGACTTCCCCTTTCTAAACCTATTTCCTTATCAGTAAACTGGGAATGATAACACCTGCCCCACCTCACAGATTAGCAGAAAGGTTAAATAATACTATGCACGTAAGGGTTTTGGCATGAATCCTGGGGATTCATGCCAAAAAGTCACTTTATTGATGCTATTAAGTGATTAAGTTGTGGGGGGTGGGTGGAGATAGAAGAGGGTATGGGGGGGATAAATAGTAATGCAAAAATACAATAACATATTTTTAAAAGTTATTAAGTTGTTATTAAGGGGAGCAGGGACCAAAGACAGTCTGAGCCCTGACTTCTTGCCACCCAGTGATGCTGCCTCTTTTTTTAAAATATAGATTTTAGTTATTTATTTTTAGAGAGAGGGAAAGGGAGAGAAACATGGAAGGAAACATCAGTGTGTGGTTGCCTCACATGCACACCCTACTGGGGAGCTGACCCACAACCTAGGCATGTGCCCTGACTGAGAATTGAACCAGTGACCCTTTGATTTGTAGGCTGGCACTGAAACCACTGAGCAACACCAGCCAGGGCTGATGTTGCCTTTCATAGAGACTCCATGGGATAGATAGGGTTATCACGGCCCATTTGGGCCACTTCTGCTGAACATGTCTTCCAAGACTTCACAGCCCAGCCCCCTCCTCCCAGAGCAGAGGTATCTGTCTTCTCCTGCACATTTCCTGGAACAGAGGTGAACTGACAGGGGAGTAGAAGACCCGGGCCCCCAATTCTGAGGGCAAAAAAAGAAATCTGAGCCCAACGGGCCATGCAGTTGAGAATATCTGCTGAGCACCTAGTATGTGCCAGGTCCTACACTGCAGGAGCATTGGGAATAAGACGAGATCTGTCCTCAAAGTCAGAGACTAAAGGAGGAGACAGAAGACAAGAACACAACGGTGTGCTGAGTATTATGATTAAGAAGTACAGAAAAATTGTTCTACATAACAAAATCAGGCCGGGCATCAGAGAAGGCGTCTCAGGAGACATGCCCTTTGAGCTGAGCTTTTTAAGGCCTGGCAAGTGCTCCTGGGGCTCGGAGATGCTAGGACCACCTGCCTACGGAAGAGGAGACTGCACCCCAGTGTCTGAACACTCTGCCCACTGGGCCTCACCTACCCGACTGGGCAGAGCACAGCTCTCAGAGTCTACAGGAGGAGCGGCCAAGCCTGGCCCAGGTACCAGCCCAGAGCCCGGGGCGGGGCCTTGGCCCAGGTGCGAGGCGGCGCTTTGCGGAGGCAGGAAGTGTGTCCCCAGCGGCGGCCCGTGTGGCGCTCCCGCGAGAGGCTCACCTGCAGCCCAGGTGAGCAGCGGGGGCGGGAGGAAGGGGCAGGGGGAGGGGCCGAGCCGGAGGCTCTCACCTGGCAGGACAGGTAAGCCCCGCGCGGCCCCAGGGGGCGCGAACCAGGGAGGCACCCGTGTATAGAGACCCCCGAGGCCGTGCAGGGGCGAGGGAGGATCCGGGACCAGTTCCTCGGGGACCACCCTCCCACTTCCGGGGTGCGCGGACCCAGCCAAGGGAAGGCCTGAGCGGATGCCTGGGCCGGGCCGGCAGAGTGAGGCAAAGGGGGCTGTGTTCACCCTTAGGGCTGCGCTGGCTTCGGGTAGAGACCGTGCACACCCCGAGAAACAGTCGGGGCTGGAGGAAGGCTGGGTCCAATGGAGGGCGAAGCACCCCCCACCCCCGCCGCCCCGCGCCCTGCGCCCCGCAGCTGGAGAGGGTGGTGCTCGCCCCCCAGGGCATTGCTGGTACAGGAGCTGTGGTAGTCCGTGGGACAGTGTTAGGGTCTAGTCTCCCTTTCTCCGGGCTAGGTGCCCGCGGATGCAGGGGTTGCGGGCTAAGCCTCTGGAGCAAGAGACCGAAGGTGCACGAATGCGGGGAGCGAGAACCGACGGCTGTTTCTTGAGCAGGACTGGAGTGCCCCTCCCGGCCCAGTGTGCAAGACTCGACTGGGCACGGGTGTGGGACAGAGGCCGGTGCAGGGAGGAGGGAGTCGGTAGGGAGAGAGACCCCCGAGTGTGTGTTCTCACGGACTGAGGGGTGGGGGAAGAGCGTCAATAAGAAGTGTGGAGAAGGTGGGCCTGGGACCCTCTGGAAGGCCATAGAGGATGATCCCTGCGGTGCCTTGGGGCTCCTGGTGACCCAGATCCCTCCAGGCGCTAAAGCCCCTCCATGCAATGTTTCATTTAAACCGTGCTTGGTGCATGAAGATACTCAT
>PVKM010022868.1:0-21548 GCA_004027735.1 Carollia perspicillata | reverse complement strand
AAGGCAAGCTCCCCTGGCTCTTGACATCAGGTCTCAAGTCCCACCCCGAACCCTCCCATCCTTCCAAAGTCCCTTAATTACTCCTCGTTCTCCAGGCTCTGCTGGGCTTGATCCTAGAGGGAGCTGAGCCCGAACTCCACCTCCCAGACCCCCAGTCAGCCCGAGAGTAATGCCTGAGGGGGAGCACTGGCTTTGCTGCTGCTGGGGGTAGATTGCCTATAGACCCGGTCATGGAGGACTGAGAGGACCCCCAGCAGAGGCCCAGGCCTTCCCGGATGTACTTCCTCACATCGTGGGCTTTATCCTGAGGCCTCCAAGTGCCACAGAGCTGCCTCTCACCCCTGGGGGCCTGGATCCAGGTCACTCTTTGGGGAGCAGCATGGGACGCTCAGCCTCCAGTGTCAGGCAGACAGTCCCCACAAGATGTGAAACCCTGGCTGGGCGAGTCAGCGGCCCTCTTTGGGCCTCAGTTTTCCATCTGTAAAATGGAGACGATCCTGTTAGGATCAGATGAGGCTGTGATTAAGTGCTTTGCATGGTGCCAGGCAAGGGCTTCGATTACAGACACACCGCAGCGATGGACTGGCACACCCCTGCTGGGGATGGTCTACGGCGCCCCTGAGCCACACCGTTCCCAGGCCCAGGTTTCCTCAGGGGGTGACATGGGAGGAGTGGGCTGGCTGACAGGGACCTGAGTCACTCCTGGCTCTGTCACAAACTTGCCGTGTGGCCTCCAGCAAGACAGTCCCTGTTTCTGGGCCCCGGTCTCCGTATGAAGACTGGCTGTATGCTGTGCGGCTGCAGTTCGCACGCTGGCTGACTGTGTGCCTCGGTCTCTCCTCCGACCAGCGGGTAAGACCTGCTCCAGGCTGTCTCGGGAGCCTACATCCCTTAATCTAAATTAAGAATTTCCTCAACTGTCTGCACCCACCAGGCAGGCCACAGGCTGGCCATGCCCCGTGCGGCTGACCTTTAAGCCACCCCAGATGGCTCACAAACTGCGTCGCAGACACGGCCAGGAGGAGTGTGGAGGGTGTGGTACAGATCTCTCCCCAGGTAGGAGACCTCTCAGTGCACAGGTGGTCCGGGCAGTGCTGGGTGAATCCTGGGCCTGTGTCCTGGCTGAGGTGCGGCTACTTCCTTCCCCCAGGCTCAGGATGGAGGCCATGGCCTCTGTCTCGGGACAACTAAACGGAGGCGGGAACAGGGCAAAGGCTGCCCAGCACTGCAGGCGCCTGGCTAGTCTGGCAATTGCTCCACGACGTCGATGAGCTCAGTTTTCCTACCTGCCTGGGAACAAACCCCTGTCCCAGCACTGCAGAGGGTAGTGTCTAGGTGCGGCCAGGCCTGGGGGTACCTGACCGCTAGGCTCTGAGCACCAACCGGCTTCTAGAGCTGCCATCCTGCACATGTGCACCCAGGCATGTCCCTGCTGCCTCCTTTGCTCCTCCGGCCTCCCCTGCCCAGGCCGCCCCATCAGGGACACATTTCCAAGTGGGTGCCTCACTGCAAAGGGGGTGGGAAGGGCAGCTGACAGCAATGCAGCCTCTCCTGAGGCAGGCGTGTTGTCATCATAAAGTGATGCTCTCAACAACCCTCCGAGAGGGAGATGACAACATGAAGGGGAAAACGGAGCTCAGAGAGGGCGAGCAGTTTGCCTCTGTCACGCAGCCGGAGGTAGCAGTCGGGATTCAAACCCGGGTCTGCCTCAGAGCCCACGCTCTTCCCCTCTGCTCCGTAGCTCAGCCTGCACCCCAGACCAGCAGGACCTCACCTGCAACACGACCGCCTCACGGACGGTGAGTGTGGCCAGCCCCTACACAGCACATCCGCCCCTACTGCCTCCTCCCTTGCCCCCAGCGTCCTCTGGGGTGGGAAGTGTCATCTCCATCTGACAGATGGGGAGACCGAGTCTCAGAGAGGGAAGGGATTTGCTCTAAGTCATCAGCTGGATGTCAATGGCAGAGCCAGGATTGGGGCCCTGGGTCTGGGTGACACCAATGCCCGAGCTGGGACAATGGGGGCTCTTCACCAGCCAGCCCCGCCATTCCCCACTGTTGACCCCTAACCCCTTGCCTTGCCTCCAGCTGAGAATCCCAGCTGCCCTCCGGGCCTGTTAGCCTCAGGGTGGAGAGTCTACTGAAAGTTCAGTTCATTAGCTACAATTCCTGTGCCCAGGAAGCTTCAGTCTGCCCAGGGGGAGGAGACCTGCGGCATCGTTATCATTCACTCTGCTGCGGAGGCAGAGGGCTTTTCAGATTTCAGGTGACAAGGTCTGGAAGAGCAAGCACTTTGGGAGGCAGAACAAAGGAGTAGCAAGGTAAGCCCCACAGGCTGAGCCTCAGAGGGAGACCCGCTGGATGGGGTTTCATATGTAAATGTGAATTTCTCATTTGGTGCAAAGTTCTGAGATGAGATAAGAAAAACAAATCAACAGCTCAGGTCCAGAGGAGAGAGACAGGCCCTGCCGGGGGAGCTGCCAGGGAGTTGGTATGAGCCCGCAAGGTGAGAAGTCTCTCCTCCCGCCTGTCCCTTCACTCCTCCCCTACCCCCAGTCCAGGCCCTTCCCAACCAAGGCCCTTCTGAGGGGATGGAGGGCCCTGAAACCTGGCTTGCTTAATCAGAACAACAACAATGCTATTGGTAACCATGGAAATAAATTTATCAACAGATAAAAATTACCAACTCTGAACATTCTCTGAACACTCACTTAGTGCAACGTATTCACATAATCTTATCTTCACAACAGGCTTACAAGGTTGGTGTTATTGGTACCATTTACACAAGAAGAAATTGAAGCTTAGGAAAGCGAAATCATACTGAACTAGTGAGTGGCAGCACTGAGATTTGAACTTCAGTTTATCTGACTCCAAAGCAAACATTCTTCTGTGCACATGGTCTTTTAGGCCATGTTAATAGAGGTATAGAGTCTGGCAAAAGGGAGGTGAGAGTCCTGTTCAACCGGAAGGTTCAGCCTCCTCTGCCATTCTGAGGAACAAAGGTAGAATGTCATGGATTAGCTGAATCTTGTCTGAAAGCAGGACCTCTAGCCTTAGAAGGGCATGGGGAGAGGATATATGGCCTAATTAGTACATTCATTAATTTATCAGCTTTATTAGGATCCTATTATGCTCTGGGGCCTCTTCTAGGCCCTGAAGATAGAGAGGGGTGAAGAAGACTGACATCATTGCTTTCATGGCATTCTCACTCCAGTAGGGAAGACAGTTAATAAATGAATAAGTATGTATCAGGAAGTGATACATTTTATGACAGAAAATAGTGAATGAAAAGGGACGAGGCATAAGAGGGCTGTATTAGCGGGAGTGGCCAGGGAGGGCCTCCCTGAGGAGGTGACATTTGAGCAGAGATCTGAATAAAGTGAAGGAACACGACTTGCTGGTAATTGTTAAAAAAAGAAAAAGAAAAAAACTCTGGTCACAGGAAGTGGCAGATGCAGGTTCCACAAGATAGGAAGGGGCATGACGTGCTCGGCAGAGAGGCCCGAGTAGCTGGGGCAAAGGGAGTGGTGGGTGCAAGGCAAACTTTGAGGGGTCGGCAGGAAGAAGGCCATTCAGGATCTACAGGCCGCGGCAGACTTCGCATTTCATTTGTGACGTGGAGGGGATTCGCTGCAGAGCTTGGAGTGTGGCAGCGACACGATCCGATCCATCCTGAACAGGTCACTTTGGCTCTGGGAGCAGAGGAACACTGAGCAGGAGTGGAAGTGGGAAGGCCAGGGGGAGGGATCGCACAAGCCCATATGGATCCGGGGAGCCGGAGGGCAGTGTTGAGAGGTGGTCAGTCACACAGGAGTTGTTGAAGAAACCGGGTGCTTATCCTGAAAAGCAAGAGGTGAAAGAAAGCGTGAGAGCTGCCTTCAAACATCAGAAGGACTGTCACAGGGGCCAGAGGTCAAACCCCTCCTGCATGGACCAGGAGGTCAGAGCCAGGAACTGTGGGTGAGGTCACACGAAAGCTGATTCCCTTTGATAAGGGACGGTGACTCAAGACGGAGCACACTTCCTGGTGGGGACAGGGACCTGTCTACCGTGGAGGTGCATAGCTGAGGTCAACTCTCAGAGCCGCAAGGTACAGTGGACAGAGGTTAGCCTTTGTGATCGCAGAGACCTGGATCCAAATTCTCCTTCCTCCTTCCTCTGCTAATGATTGGTGTTGCTATGGGCACGCCACCTTTCTGAGATTGGTCTCCTCATCTCTAAATTCCTACCCAATTGGATCGTCATAAAAATTTAGTGAAATCAAATACATAGAGCCCCTGGTACAGTGCCTGGCACAAAGATGGTGCTCAATTAGTGTCAGTGACACTGGTAATGGTGAGGATGATGGCAGTGACGATCACGGTGATGATGTGATGACAATGATAGTGACGACGGTGAGGACAATGGTGGTGGTGGTGGCTGTGATGATGGCAACAATCGTGACAGTGATGATGGTGATGATGGTGACGGCAAGGAGAGGAGGATGGTGGTGACTGGGACAGTGACGATGATGGCAACAATGACGGTGATGATGGTGATGATATGGTAGCAGCGATGATGGCTATGTTCTCCATCATGATGCTGTTTTGTGGGGGTCGGTGGTGGTCCTTGAAGAAAGGATTCAAGCATCAGGGAAGGAGATGGACCAGAAGGCCACTAAGGTATCTTCCAATTGCAAAATGTGATGAGAAACTGCTCTGTAAGGTGGCTCGTCACGGTCAGGCGGGGCTCACAGTCTCCACTGACCTCATCACTCCCTGAACTGATGCCTCCCTGGGAATTCGTTCGCCCGGAAGGAGCGGTAGAAGCACCACCTGACGCAGCTCCTGGGCCAGGACGTCCTGACATGATGTGTGCTCAAATCGTGGTGGGCACCCTGTGCCTCCCGCATTCTGGGCAGCTCTGGGAACCAGAAGGGAGGCAGAAGGTAATAGGGGTGGGGATGTTTATGGGGAGTGGCGGAGACCCTCGCCCCTGTTGACATGTCCCACTCTCCCACGTGTGTAATCACCCAGCCCAGGTTATGATCAGAGACCCCTGGAGTCATAAAAAACCTTAGATTCTCCGGTCCAACCACCCCTTCTCCTTATCACATGGGAAACAGTCCAGAAAGGGAGAAAGACTTTCTTAAGGTCACAAGTCAAGTCCAGGTCCCCTAACTTCCAGTTCGACTCTCTGCATCACCATGCTTTGTCTGCTGACTCTGTGTCCTCATAAGGAATCAACACGCACCCTCGTGGCCCCCTGGCCCGGCAGCAATGTCCTTCTGGGTGCACAAGACTGGCCTACACCGACAGGCAAGTAGCCCAGCAGCCTAGGCCCGCCTGATCTACCTAAGAATTATGTTGTAGGCATCCTTTCTTTTTGCAGATTTCTCTACTCAGTTCATCTTAGCTCAGGCCGACTATCTCTTGCTCCAACAGAAGTTGCTATTTTCTTCCCCATTTCACCGAGATTCCCGTGGGTTACCTCGAGTTTGCCATCTCTCTGCCATCCTTGACTGTCCCCTAGTGTATCTTCCAGGAATTGCATTCAGCTGCTCATGGCAGGAGTCTGAACACTAGTGGCCTAAACACATTGGAAATTATTTGTGCTCTTGTTTGAGAGAATTTTGGACACAGGAAGCCCCCGGATGCTGTGTTAGCTCCATGTGGTTTGTTAACGTCCTCGTCTGCTTCTTCGTTCTCGTGTGACTCCCCACAGTGCATGAAGCGTTCCAGACAAGAAGAGAAAAGGAGAGGAGAAGGGAGCAAAGAGGGCCCCTCCAGCTGAGGGCACCCATCAGAGAACTTTCCTAGAAGCCACACTCGACACTCCTGTTCCTGTTCCACGGGCCGTGGGCCACGCCGATCGGAGAGGGACGGGGGGAGCCTGGTGAATAGAGCTTTTAAGCGGGACACCCATGCACCTCCAGCAGCTTTCCTTTAAAGAAGAGAAGACAGGATTCTGAACAGCAGTCTGCAGCCTGAGCCCCACCCAGCAACCAGGTTTTAAATGAGGACCCAGACATTCTGAGGGGAGGGGGGACGCGGGGCAGAGAGAGCCTTCCATCCCCACCTCCATTTTAAAACGAATGGAAAAATAAGCATTTATCCATAGATGCACACTGCAGAAAATTGTCAAGCATAAAAAAATTTGATATTAAAATTTTTGATAATCCCCTATGCAGAGATAACATCTGTTGGTATTTCTGCATACATCCTTTGGGTTTTATTAGCAAAATTAGGACTGTACTTTATGTTCAGTTTTACACGCTGCTTTTATTTCCTGCCTTTGTTTTCTAGAAGCACTTTCCAAGCCGAATTATTGTTGAAGGCCTCATTTTTAATGGCCACACATCAGTGGGCTGTTCGGTAACCGACGTGGCTAATCCATCGTGAGGCCGTTAGACAGTTCCCAGCACTTGGTGGTTATAAACGACCTCGAGGACCCACTCTGCACCTCCATCTTTATCTCCGTCTCTGATTATTTCCTTAGGACAGATTTCTGGTCTCACTGAGTCAGGGGATACAGACATGTTTCAGGCTTTTGATAAAGGTTGTAAAATTGCCTTCCTGGGAAGCCGGCCCGGGTTCCACTCCTGCCAGGGGTCTAAGCGTGTCCTCAGATGTGTCTTTGACACCTCCCTCCACGTCATTCAGAATCTTCCCAATTCAGCCTCCTGTCTCCCTTGAAAACAGTGGGGAAAGTTTACATTCTGAAATATTTATCTTTAAGGCATGTATTTATCTTTAAGTACTTTTAAAAGTCAATATAATTATTCTAGTCCCATTAAGTTTAATTTGCAGCAAATTATGCCTTTAGCGTGAAGTGGGGGTTGCTTTGCTGGTTGGAGTGGAGACGGGGTTTGCCTGTTCACAACGGGAGCCGTGGATGAGAGCACAGGCTGGGGCAGCTGCCTCAGGTCTTCTCAGAGGAAGGGCTATCCCAGCGGGAGCTTCAGTGACTTGGAGCTCTGGAATCCTGCCAGTGCCCAGGTCAGGAAGGTGCCCCAGGGGACTGGGAGGGAGAGGGTAGGAGGGCAGTGGCTGTCTGGTTTACAGGACAGACCAGGGTTTGAATCTCCAGGGATCTGCAGAGCTGAAAGGCAGCTTGTATGGTTGCTGTCCAGCTGGGCTGGTGGCACCTGTCACACCAGGTCCAATCCTGAGGCAGAGATAAGGATCTTGGTTCTTCTCCCAAAAGCCAAGTGGAGCAGTTGAAGGGATTTAGGCAAGAGTTACCTCTTGGGAAGCCCTCTGACTGCCTTCCGGGGTACGGATGGGAGGGATAGCAGGGAAATGGGGGGCAGGTAGTCCCCCAGTGAGGGCTGACCGCTTTCCTGGGCCAGCCCTGCACCCACGTGCACCTGGGGTATCCAGATCCCAGGGTGCTGACCACTCCCCACTCAGGCCCTGCTCCCCTCACCCTCCCTACCTGGGGGCTCTCCAGTGTCCTGGGCACTTGATCGGCCAAGAGCAGGGCAGTCCAAAAGTGCCCCAGGGCACCACTCCCCTAGTGAGGGATGGAAGTGAGTGAATAAGTCACTTTTCCCTCTGAGGGGCAAGTCCAAGGCGTGTCCCACACACTTCCTCGGAGGGTCCACGGCAGGACAGAGTAGCCCACAGCCCTCTGAGTCAGCCTTCAGTATTATTTTTTAAGTCCTCACCAAAGGACATTTTGCCTCATCGCTTTTAGACAGAGAGGAAGGGAGAGAAAGAAACGAGACGCAGAGAGAAGCATCGATTGGTTGCCTCCTGTGTGCACCCAGACCAGGGATCATAAGTGTCCAGACAGGAGGTTGCAGGTGCCCTTGTCCAGGCTGGGGATGGAACCTGCAAGCTAGGTATTTGCCTGGACTGGGAATCAAACCAGCAGCCTTTCAGTTATGGGATGATGCTCCGACCAACTGAGCTACACCATCCAGGGCTGATTCAGCCTTTAGGGCTCTCCCTCCCTGCTGTTCCTCTCCTCGCTGAGCCCCCTGGGATCGCCTCCCACATGGACCACCTGCACTTTGGGAGGAACATGAACTCAGCACTGGTTTCTGCAGAGCAGTGGGATGGACAGAACACGGGGTCTTCTCAGGAGACAGACAGAAAGGACCGTGATCTGCAGGATGTGCTGAGGAGGAGGGAAAAGTCAGGGTGACCTAGATTGATCAGCTAGCAAGTGGCGCCCCTTTCCTAATTCATGTGTGAGCTTCCAAAATTTGTGCACATTTGCCTAACAACACCTTATTAAGACACCCATTTCCATCCCCCCAATGTCTCTTGTGCTCAGTGGCCATCAGTCCCCCTCCCAGCCCCTTTCTTCCACATTGTACATCAGTTGTGCATGTTCCAGAACTTCACACACACGAAACCCCATGGCACAGAGCTAGGGTCTTCTGCTCAGCATGGAGTTTGAGACATATGCAGGTGTATGCTTATCAGCAGGTTATTCTCGTTTGTTGCTCAGTATTAGTCCATTAGACAGGATACATATAAATAAAGTTGCTATTAGTCTTTGATTTGTAACCAAGGTATTCATTACCTAGAGGTACTTACAAGTGGACCTTCTAGGTCATACAGTGGATGTATGTTTTACCTGACAACACACTGAAGCTCTGTTTTCCAACGTAGACCGTATTATTCCATAATCCCTCCGGAAATGTCAGTCTTTTTCATTTTACCAATAATGCAGATCCCTGATGACTAACAATGTTGGTCATATTTTCCATGTCTGTTTGGCCATTCGTGTCTCTTCTTTTTTAACTGAATGCGTGGGGGTGACATTGGTTAACAAACCATACAGGTTTTAAGTGTACAAATCTACAACACATCTGCACACTGCATCATGGGCCCATCGCTCAAAGTCAAGTCTCTTTCCATCCCCGTCGGTCCCCCCTTTGCCCTCTTCCACCTCCTCCCTCCAAACTTAACACAAAATTTGATTCAGATTCATTGCTCTACTTGCTCAGTCACTTTGAATGCAACAGCCACACAGTACACATACTCACTCCGTGGCATCTACCACCCCCACTGACCAGTACAGTGAAGTCGTCATTGTTCACACCTGTGCATTCCAGTCCCCTCTCCTTGGCTGCCAGGTTACATTGATGTAGCACCAACTGTTCTCATTATAGTAACAGTGGCTGGACTTCCAGGCAGACCTTGTCATATATACATATATAGCTTAATATCTTCACATTTTTCCTTTTTCTAAAAAAAATTTAGTTATGTTTAGAGAGAGAAAGGGAAAGGGAAAGAGAGGAAGAGGAACATCGATGCGAGAGAGAAACATCAACTGATTGCCTCTCGTAGGCACCCTCCAAATCCACTGGGCACCTTTCACTTTCTGGGATGACGCCCAACCAACCGAGCCACACTGGCCAGGGCTCTTCTCCTTTTTCACCGAGCCCCCAAGCCCCTCCCTCTGACAGCTGTCAGTCTGTTCTATGTACGTATACTTCAGTTTCTATTTTGTGTGTTAATATCTCTTCTAATAGGAAGTGTATGTTTTTAAGTCTTTTACCCATTATTTTGACTTTTCATGATTGATTTCTGCAAGTTCTTTATATATTCTGAATATAAGTCTTTTGTCAGATACGTGTCTTGTGATTATTTTTTCCAATCAATGGTTTACATGTTCTTATTCTTAATGATATCTTTTGAAGAACAGAAGGTTCTTATACTGATAAACACTAATTTATCATTTTTATGGCTATTATGGATAGAGCTTTTTTGTATGTGTCTTAAGAAATCTTGATCTACACTCAAAGTCAAAATAACATTTTCCAAAGATTTGTCTCTTATTTTGTTTTTTTAGTTTTCGTGGTTTGTCTGAAATTCATTCAATATAAGGTACACATTAAGAATCTAGGTTCTTAATTTTTCTACATGGATACAATTTTTACAGTCCTATTTGTTGAAAAGATAATCCTTTCTCACACTGAAATATCTCTCAGTCTTAGCAACAGATACATGTGTGGGTTTATTTTGGGTCTCTCTATTCTGTTTTATTGATCCATTTCTATTCTTGCTTTGTCTTGATTACTGCACCTTCATAATCTCAAAATCAGATCTTGGTCTCCGAATGCTTTTTTTTTTTATTCCAGAGAGAGAGACAGAGAGGAGAAACATTGATATGAGAGAGAAACATTGTCTGGTTGCCTCCTGTCCACACCCCGACCAGGGATGGAACCTGCAGCCCAGGCGTGTGCCCTGACTGGGAGTCGAACCCAGGACCTTTGGTCTATGGGCGATGCTCCAATAAATAGAGCCACACTGGCCAGAGCCTCCAAATTCTTTTTAAAAATTGTTGGCTAGTGCAGTTTTCTCACATTTATGTATAATTTTAGAAACAGCTTATTGATTTCTACAAAAATACACAACGCACAAACTTGCCACAGAGGTGTGTAAACAAACAGTCTTCAGCTGTGTTCCAATACAAGTTTATTTACTGACACTGGAGTTTGATTTTTGTATGACTTTACTCGTCACAGATGGCTTGTTTTCTACTGGGCCCATTTGTTCTTGGTTTCTTTGTTCTTCCATTCCTTTTCCTTTTGGGTTAACTGAGTTTCAGTATTCCAAGGTGTCTCCTCTACTGGTGCTTTAATTATACTTCCTTGTGTTATTATCAGTTCTTGCCCTACTGATTATAGCCCACCGTTCTCCCCTTCAGCTCCCCGATGTCTCACTTGCACACACCCGTTCAGTGGCCAGAAGCGCCCTTGGCTTATCTCAGTCGGACTTAGTACTGCAGGGCTTCACTGATACCAGAACCTTCTAATAACACCATTTCCTTTACACTCATCCTCTTTCATTGGCTATCATGGTCATATAGTTTATTCCTGTCTGTGTTGTAAACTCCACAAAACCTTGTCGTTATTTGTTCTCTAAACTATTCACTAATGTCTACAGAATTGAAGAGAAAATTATTTTTACACTTACTATTGACGGTGCTGCTTCTTACTGTCTCTAGCTCTGAAATTTCATCCCCCACTACTTCCCTTTAAACTGATGAACTTCATGTAAAGTGGTTTGTCATGGGGGCCTGCCGACAACAAATGTTACCATCTTTTATTTATCTGATAATGTTTTTCATTCATCTTAATGTATTAAAAATGTTTTTGCTGGGTGAAAAATTCTAAGTTAAAAGTTGGGATTTTTTTTCTCCCAGAACTTTAAAGATGTTCCACTGTCTTGAGACCGCCCCTCCCTGGACCTAAAATCAGCTTTCCATTCTTACCCTTGTTCCTCTGCATTGATGTTTCTTCCCCTCTGACTGCCTTTACGATCTTTTCTTAGCCTTCGTATTGCAGCACTTTGATTATGCTGTGCCTAGATACGATTTTCTTTACAAATATCCTTCTTAGAATTCATTGAGCTTTCTGATCTGTAGGTCACTGTCTTTGATCAGTTTTTAAAATTATTTTCCTACTATTTCCTCAAGTATTTGCTCTTCTATCCCATTCTTCCTCTCCTCTCAAAAGTCGGTAATGGCTGTTTCTTTATTTTCAACACTTTTTACACACAGTTCCCCCTATTATTAACATCTTAAATTAGCCTGGTACATGTGTTATAATCAATAAACTAATATTGATACACAGCTAACCAGAATTTGCAGCTTATTTGGATTTCCTTAGTTTTTACCTAACATTCTTAGTCTGCTCTGGAATCCCATCCAGGACACCCCATTACATTTGGTGGTCATGTCTCCTTGGGTTCCTCTTGTCTGTGACGGTTTCTCGGGCTTTCCTTGTTTTTGATAGCTTGACAATTTTGAGGCGTGCTGGTCAAGTATTCAGTACAGCACCGGGTGGCCTTTCATTGGAATCTGTCTGATATTATTCTCATGACGAGGCTGGAGGGGCATGGGTGCTTAGGGAAGGGAGATCACAGAGGTGAAGTGTCACTCAGATCATGTCAAGGGCATGACTATCGACAGGATTTACAACCGTTGGTGTTGACCTTCATCACCTGGTGGAGGCAGGGTCTGTCAGGTTTCCCCACTGTAATGTTACCCTTTGTCCCCCTTTCCATTCTACACTCTTTGAAAGGAAATTACTAGGAGCAGCCCACACTTACGCCATGGATGGGGGGAGGGATATGTTCCACCTCCTTGAGAACGGAGAGCATATATACAAATTATGTGGAACTCTCTGACCAAGAGATTTACATCTTCTCCATAGTTTATTAATTTATTCAATCATTTATTCATATCAGTATAGACTTATAGACATTTATCTTATATTTTGAGCTCCAATTTAAAATGACTTTATTTTATTGTTCAAATTTTTCAAGCTTTGACCATCTCATTCAAGCCCTAGCCATCTTCCCAAGCTACCCATCTCTGTAGGTTAGCATATTTATTATAGTTATTACAAAGTCCTTGTATGCTAATTTCAACATCTGAGTCATCTGTGAATTTTTTCCATTGGCTGATTTTTCTCTTGGCTACATTTCTTCTCTCTTCACATGTCTAGTCATTTTGTATTGTGTACTAGACACTGTGAAGACACTTTCTAGAGATTCAATTTTGTCTCCATGAAGAGTAACACGTTTAGTTTTGGCCATCGGTTAAATTATTGTTGGATAATCTTTAACTTATGACTTCTTAGTTTTATGCTTTGTTTCAGCAGGTCTATTTCTGTTTTGTTCCTGATCTAAGGATGAAGCCCTCTATCATGAGATGCTGGTTGTTTCTCCTGATGTGTGGACCCCTTCTGGGGACTTGGTGGGATGACCTCTCTTGGTTGAATTCATACTCCAAATTCTGTCTCCCCCGCATTGGGCAGATTCTGAAATCCCTTCTCAGCTATTTTGTCTTTCCAGCTATTGTTCTCCCTTTGGGTTCTTGGAAGTCTTGCCTGCAAAACCATCAAGAAGAAACCTCTGGCAGCCTAAAGGCTGGAAAGTAATGGGAAGTAGATGAGAGAACTCCAGGAGAGAGCAGGCTGGGCCCTGAGTGCGGAGGGAAGGGTCTCAGGAGATACCCTGGGGTTAAACACGTAGGGTGATGGTGGTGACTCAAGGCACAGAGGGAAACTTAAATCGTGCTCCACAGTCCCCAGTTTAGAAATAGGGGAGTGTGAGGTGCATTTCATTCATTTGTTTTAAAAATAGATTGAGCCACTTTAGGAAAGTAAGCAGAAGAAATAGAAATCATCTGTCATCTTAGAGAAGTGCTTTGTGGGGATTGTGTGGCATATACATACAGGTGCCGGTTCTGCTTTTTCATTCCTGGGATATGTAACATGCTTCACACCTGTGATTTTTGTTGGCTATATAATAGTCAATCCTACAGACATACGCTATTTCACATAACTGTTCCCCTACTGGACATTTCTGAACACTGTCTGCTGTCGGTACTCTATAGTGAACATCCTTGCATGTGAGCTGTGTGCACAGCCCTGACTGTGTCCTGATGGTGCAATTGCTGGCACAAAAGCATGGGCATTTTAAGATTTTTTTAATATGCACTGAGACACTTACACACTCAGAGCTGGGTACTAGGGCCTTGTAGATGCAAAATTAACCAGGGCTCACTGAATAGAGAAATAAAGCTCATCGCAGAACAGCTCCTTGCGTAACTTTTCATCCTTGGATAATAACTGGCTGGTGTCTCCTGGGCGGACGATTGTGTGTGTGTGTGTGAGTGTGCACATTTCCCACGCACCATTTCATGTCTACTATTCAATTGCCCTGGGAGCTAGACAGCATACGTAAAGACACTGAGTCTCAGAGGGCATGTGTAGTTTAGTAAAAGGAATGTGAGCAGACATTTCTGGGTTTGAATCCCCGCTCTGATGCTGGGCAGGCTTTGCCAGTCTCTTATGCCTCGGCCCGCTGGTGTTTAGAGTGAAGACAGTGACACCTGCCGCACAGGAAGATAAAATGAGAGGACAGATGGAAAGTGTCTGATACAAACTGGGCACACAGTGGGTGCTCAAGCAATGGTATTTGCTGTCGTTGTTAGGAAGGTCACATGTCAAGGTTACAGAGGCAGAACTGAAACAGACCCACATCTCCTAACCACAAACAAAGCGCATATGCTGGTCATCCCCTGCCTCTGAACCGCATGCCTAGACCGAGGAGGGAAGATTTGGGATTAATCTCTCTTGGGGTTGCCATTGCTGTGTCCCCATAATCCTGCCCTTCTGTGACTCCAAAAGGGATAGAGGTCCCCAACTAAGCCAACTTTAAGAATAATGTAACCTGGGCTTCTTCTGGTCAAGATGGCGGCGTAGGCAGACATGGCTCACCCCTTTGCACAATCGTATCAAAGTTACAACTAAAAGACAGAACAACCATCACTCAGGAATGCCAGAAATTGAGTTCAATGGAAGTCTGACAACTACAGAATTGAAGACACCACATCCATCCAGACTGGTGTGGGCTGGCCCCATACCCATGTGGATAAAAATTCAAGAGGGATGCCCTCCAGCCCAGGATTCCAGGGCCAGGACAATAAGTCCCCACAACTTCTGGCTGTGAAAACCAGCGGGGACTGAGGCAATGAAGGAAGCTGCTGGAGCCCTAAGCAGTTCCTCCTGAGGAACCCACACACAGACTCACCTCCGCAGACTCTCTCCCCGGGAGCTCCAGCAGGGGAGTGGCAGCTCGAAGGGCACCAGTGGTGTACAGGGGGAGCCTGAAGTGTCTGGCATCAGGGCAAGCGGAGGCCATTGCTCCTTTGCCAAGGCCTCCCCCCACAAAGTTGATAGGCTGGTGCCATATCTGAGACTCATTCACCTGACTAACACTGTGTGACCCACCTTGGAGATCCACAGAGGCTCTATCCCATCCAACTTACAGGCCCACCCAAGCTGCTTTTCCATAAAATGGCTGGTCTTGGCTCCTAAATCTTATGAAACAAGCAACAGCTGGCTTCACTGAGCCCTAGCAGAAGCAAGATTAGTCACAGCTTGGCTTTACCTGGGAATCTTCAAGCCCAGCACAAGGAGCTGCCATCTCAGATTGCTCTATAACTCAGGCAGAGTGGCCCCGTGTAAAACACGGGTATGGGCTGGCCTTGGCCTGCACCACCCTGGAGACCCCAGGACCAACGTACCCAGTGGACAGCTACAGACCACGTTGCAGCACCACCACCCTGCCCCTGCACAGCTGAT
This sequence comes from Carollia perspicillata, assembly GCA_004027735.1. Taxonomy (NCBI): domain Eukaryota; kingdom Metazoa; phylum Chordata; class Mammalia; order Chiroptera; family Phyllostomidae; genus Carollia; species Carollia perspicillata. The sequence goes on along the minus strand of PVKM010022868.1, from coordinate 6,452 downwards.
CCTCCACGGAGGGTGGAGGTTGGTGGTCAGTGGTCACAGCCAGTCCTCGCAGCTCATGGCCCTGGGTAAATCCCTCCCATTGATCTGCCAAGAGCAACCAAGGTTCAACTACAAGAGGAGGGTGTACTCAGCCCACATGAAGGGCACACCTCAAGTACCCAGCTTGGGTGATAGGGGAGGCTGTGCCACTGGACCCTACAGGGCACCTACTATATTAGGCCACACTACCAAGACATGGAGTCAAAGCAGCTCTACCTAATACAGAGAAACAAACACAGGGAGGCTGCCAAAACCAGGAGACAAGAAACATGGTCCAAATGAAAGAACAGATCAAACCTCCAGAAAAAGAGCTAAATGAAATGGAGATAAGCAATCTATCAGATGAATAGTTCAAAACATTGTTTACAAGGATGCTCAAGTAACTTAGTGAGGACCTCAGCAGCATGAAAAAGACCCAGTCAGAAATGAACTATACACTAATTGAAATAAAGAACAATTTACGGGAAACAACAGTAGAATGGATGAAACAGAGAATCAGATCAATGATTTGGAACATAAGGAAGCAAAAAACAACCAATCAAAACAACAAGAAGAAAACAGAATCCAAAAAAATGAGGACAGTATAAGCAGCCTCTGGGACAACTTTAAAAGGTCCAACATTCACCTCATGGGGGTGCCAGAAGGAGAAGAGAAAAAGTAAGAAATTGGAAATCTACCTGAAAAAAAACAGTGAACAAAACTTTCTTGATTTGGTGAAGGACATAGAATGCGAGACCAGGAAGCACAGAGAGTCCCGATTATGAGGGATGCAAAGAGGCCCACTCCAAGACTTACATCATCATTAAAAGACTGAGGCTTAACGATAAAGAGAGACTCTTAAAAGCAAGAGAAAAGAAGTTAGTTCCTGAAAGGTTCCGAGAGGGAAGGGGCGGGGGAGAATGGGTTAAGAGGTGAAGGGGTTAAGAAGTACAAATAGGTAGTTACAGAATAGCCATGGGGATGTACAGTACAGTGTAGGAAATGGAGTAGCTAAAGAATTTATACACATGCCCTGGCTGGTGTGGCTCACTGGATTGAGCGCAGGCCTGCAAACCAAATGACCGTGGTTTGATTCCCAGTCAGGGAACATGCCTGGGTTGCAGGCCAGTTCCCAGCGGGGGATGCACAGGAGGCAACCACACATTGATGTTTCTCTCCCTCTCTCCTTTCCTTCCCCTCCAGAGATAAATAAATAAAATCTTTAAAAAAATAAAAATAAATAAAAAAGAATTTATACACACATGACCCGTGGAGATGAACAATGGTGGGCAATTACATGAGGGAGTGGGGCGTGCTGGGTTGAGGGGGCAGAGGGGGATAAATCAGGACACCTATAATAGCACAATCAATAAAATGTAATTTTTTAAAAGAATAATGTAATCTGTAGAGTGAATGTCTCTCAGCTGTGGTCCAGTGGGACTGGGAGATCTTCCTCATGTTGCGCTAAACCCCAGCCCGTGCCAGTGTCTTCTCGGCCTCACACACGAGGACGTCCGCCCTCACCCCCTCGATCCCTGGCCAAAGGAACCAGGCCAGGCTTGCTGACTGCAGGGCTGAAAGAATCCCTTCCTCACCCGGTCATGTCTCTGAGAAAGTTATTCCAGCTGCCAGGCCCCACCATCCTGGGTAATGAATGGCCTCCCTTTACTGCTGTCTGGGAGGCTGACCCCTCCTTAATCTGCTGCAGTGTCATTGAGAGATAAAATGTTTGCTCTCTGGTGCTCCTGATGGCCTTTAGAAACTGCAAGTTCAACACCAACCAGGAAGAGCTGCCAAGGCTTACCCCTCCTCTTCCCAGCACAAGCCCAGGCCTCAGCCAGATGGGTCTACAGATCTCCGGCCTGGGTCCCCTTTCCAGGCTCTTCTCACCCCAGGAAGAAAGTTGGAGTGAGGGCTTTGGGAGGACGAAGGGAGAGGAATCCTTGAGGCTCTCTGTTTGGTGCTTTGTGAACAGAGGACCCTTCCCCCAGCTGGTTGGAGAGCAGAGCACTGAGGGGTCTGCACTGGGAGCCGGGCGACTGGCCCACTTTCTTAACCTCTTAGTGTCGGTTTCTACAGTCTGGAGGGGCTGGAGAGGTCTCCCAACTCCAGGGCTCCAGGGTCTGTGTTTCATGGCAAGAAGAGCTTGGTGGTCTTCCCCAAGAGGAGTGATATGTCTATGGTCCCTACACTGAAGCCTGCTCCTCTCTGGGACCACATGAGAACAGGTTAGAAGGCCACCTTCTGGGACAGAAGGGGCCAGGTGTCCTGGATGAGCTGATAGAAGGGAGGGAGCCCCTGTTACTGAGTGTCCTCTGAGAGCCTAGCACTGTGCTGGGACAATCCCCGCTACACATACACACACACACAGCAGCCTCACACACGAGAGAGCAGTCTCACCTTGACCCTTTCCCTTCCTACCTCCCTGCTTTTACACATTCAGTCTCCCCATCCCAGCATACCTTCCCCTCCCCTCTCCAAATCCTACCCAGCACAAGGCCTACCTCCTCCAGGAAGCCCTCCGTGGTGTCTGACAGCCAAACCCCCAATGGCTCCACCCCGCTAGTCCTCTGTTTGTTCCATTTCCCAACAGTTTCAGATTTTGTTGCCTTGAGGCCCAGACAGAAGTATGAGCTCATTTCATTATCTCATCAGCTAATCAATATTTACTGGGTGTTGACTTGGAGGAAGGCACTGTGGGGGCTGCAAATGGGATGAAACAAATGTCCAGAAAGCATCTGCAGATGACCCTCACTCCTTTGCTTAGTGGGAACCCACGTGGGGTCCTGGAAGGCTCCTCACCCTGTTGGGAAGATGAGGAACCCAAGACCCAGAATGAGGGAGGAGGCTTCTCAGCAACAGCAGTGAGTCAGTGGCTGGAATTCAAAACCAGGCCCGACTCCAAGATCCGCCCCACCCTATTCGGAACTCTTGAAACCAATCCCCTCCTGGCCTCCTGGCTGAAGCAGGATTTGTCCTTTGGCCTGGGACCCTCTGGTCGCACAAGCAGGGCTCAGGTGACCACAGACATGTGGAGAAAGAGGGGGTGGGGGAGAGAGCAACATGCAGGACCCTGCCACCCCTCAGGGACATGCTCGCCACCTCTCTGTACTCTCAGCCTGACCTCCAGGCTGTGCCTCCACATGGGGACTCTGTCCACCTCTTTCTCCAAACTGTCCCCAGGGCCCACTCTAGCATAAACTAGTCCACCTTCAGGCTTCTGGCCCCAGATGTTCTTTCTCCCACTTTCCCGGGCTGGTCCTCGCCAGCTCAACGCTCAAAGAAACATCCAAGGAGCAGATGGCGCTGCAGGTCCTGGCCCAGGGTCCGGCCCCGGGAATGGTGCTGGGTGATACCTCTCATCCTTGGAGCTGATGACGACGTGACCCAGCCGAAAGGGGGTGCGTGCATCTGTGTGTGCGTGAGGTGGGGAGTGGGCGGGAATGCCCTCGGTGCCCCCCGGAGCTCTGGGAAGGCGCCCAGCGTTCACACAGCCAGTTAGTGGCAGAGCTGGGACTAACTTGGGGCTAACCCAGGACTGACCATCAGTGCATCTGTGTGAGATGATGTGTGTGTTTGTGCCCCTGTGTCTGTGCCTGTATGTGTGTCATATCTGTGTGCGCCTGTGTGTGTCTGTATCTGTGTGTGTGCCTTCCCTGGGGGTGTGTCTTAAGTTGTGGGTTCAACAGTCTTAAGGCACGCATGTGAAGCTCACATTTGCCCAAGGTGTGTAACAGTGGGTGTGTATTAGTGTGAACAAGTATGCGAGAGAGGGATCTGGGAAGGACCGTGGTCTCAGGGCCCTGCTGGAGGGCGTGGGTGCCTGTCTCAGCAGCGCCACCGTGGCCCCAGCCCATTCTGGCTGAAGCGTGACCCTGTCTCCTACCTGATGCCTCCATCCCAGAGAATTCCTGGCTGTGGGCCAGAAGCAGCCAGGAGCCCAATTGTTTCTATTTGGTCTTTAGATTATGAAAATTAAATTTAAACTCTTTGCAGGGAGGTAATTTTTCCTCATCATTCATCCTGCTGCACAGATCTCCACAACTTGATTATGTCTAATTAGATTTAATTGGATGGAGAGTGATTTCTTTCTCAGAGAAGACGAACCACAGAGAAGGCACCATCTAAGGCCCAGCGACGCCGTACACCCAACAAGCGCCCCCGCCAGGGCTGCAGAGCTTGGTGAGGAGGCGCCAGGGGAACGGGGCACGGGGGCTGCGTCTGAGGCCTCCCCCTCCCTGCTTCTCTCGCCTTGTCACTCGCTCCTTCTGTCCTTGAGTCCCTGTCAGTGTCTCCATCTTCCGTTGTCCCCAAATCTCTCCTGGTGTGAGCTGGGGCCCCTGATAGGAGTCCAGAGTGTGCCAGGGGTCCACGCTCTCTGCATTCTTTCTCTGCTGGGAGATGCGCCAGGGCCTTTCCCCACGTTACTGAGAGGCCACGTTCTCTCCGTGGGAAGAGGACAGGGGCGCAGTGTGGCTTGCTCAAAGTCACCTCCCATAGCAGCTGGGGGTTGAGGTGTGTGCATAGGGGTGGGGGGAGTCACATGGCTGAACGGCAGCCTAAGTACCCATGGAGAACAACCTACAGCCTGTAGGCCAGGCTGGGCCCCACCAGTTTTGGGGTCCAGGGAGATTCCAGCTGGAAGAATGAGATGTGGGCAGGTCTGAGGGTGGCCAAAGGGTTTGGCTGTCCTCATCCTCCCCTGGCCCAGGCTGAGCACTTCCAGCCACAGGGGCCTGTGGCAGAGAACCCTGGCCCAGATGCTGCTCCTGCCCGAGGTTCTGGCCCCAGCCCAGCACCCTCCTTCCCTTCCATTGCTTGGGCCAGACACCTGGGCAGGTCCTCAGCTGTCACCTTCCTGCTGCCCCCATCCAGGGGTCCCCAGACCTGCCCTCCTTGCTGTCTCTCGACCCCTCACCCCATCCCCTATCAACACTGTCCTTGTCTGTCCCAGGGCATCATCCTCCATCCTCAGAAACCGTGCAGCCCCCCAGTCTCCTGGGCCCAGGCCCCACACCCAGGGCATAGCCCATAGCTCAGGTGAACACACCAGGCTCTCCCTCAAACACTTGCCATGGCTCCTCACTGTTCTAAGGACCAAAATGTACATAGACTACAGGCCACTAGGACCCCCAGCCCCATCTCTCCCTGCTCACACCACACTCGGTCCCCACAGACCCCTTTGTGTGCTGTTCTTTGCATGGGCTTCTCCCTCCTCCTGAAATACCTCTCCCAGGCCTCCGCTGCCTGGCACCAGCTTTCTCTACAGCTCTGCTGGTCGATAATAACAGCTGGAAGGTACTGCAAGCTTGCCATGCCCCAGGCACTGTGCTATGGGCATTCTAGAACGGCCTCATTTAGTGCCCCAACGACCCTTGGGGATCATTGTTGTCCCTACTTTACAGAAGTGAAAGGAGGTTCAGAGACCAGGGAAACACCTGGCCGAGCTCCCTAGGCGGGGAAGTGGTGGAACTAGGATCTGAACCCAGGTCATTTGCATGATGTCAACTCTCCCCACCAGATCCAGCCCCTCCCACCGTAGGAGCTCTTCATCCACACTTCCATTGCCCCATTACAAGCGCTTGCCTGACTGTTTCTCTATCTCCCTTTGGGGCTGGCCAGGGTCTTACCTGTGAGTTCCCCAGGGCCAGCCTGGGTCTTGGCTGCCTTTGACCCCCAGAGCCTAGAGTGGGGACAGGCATGCGGTGGATGCTGGGCCAGGTTCTGCTGCCCAAGGGGGTGGGGGGATGGCAGCTCCTGAGCCTGAGCCTCTCCCTCTCATGCCTTCGCCTCCCACCACCCAATACCTCAGTAAGCAAAGACTTTAAACAAACAAACAAACAAAATATGGTTTATTTGAGTTCATCACAGCTGCTTTTTCTGGGAACTGTCTTTCCCAAATTGTCTGCAGAGGGATTCCTGCCTGGAATCCCTCCTTCCCATCCCCCGTCCTGGAGCCCTGGAATCACAGAGGGGAGTGGGAGGTGGGAGGCACTGAGATGCTAGGAATGCAAGTCAGGTGTCATATGTGGTGGGCACGTGATGGGCATGAGGGGGGAGTACAGCAGTGAACAAGCCGGACCCAGCCCCCACCCTCATGGAGTTCACTGCACAATAAAAAGACCAACTGTAAACAAATAATCTGAAAAGTGACTGTGTACTTGGTGCTGAGCTGTGGTAAGTTAATCATGCAGAAGCCTAATAATGCCAACCCTACAGCTCCGCAACTTGTAAAAACTCCTGCAGCCTCAGTTCCCTCATCTGTGCAATGGAGATGTCAGTGGAAGCTTTTTTAATGGGTGTTGTGAGGACCCAGCCCTGAGCCTAGTATCTAGGACTTAGTTCGTGCTCGGCATGCATTAGGGGTTGCATTTCTTTGCTCAGGCTGACATAACAAAATACCGTAGCTGGACGGCTTAAACAACAGAAAGCTA
>PVKM010022867.1:0-21536 GCA_004027735.1 Carollia perspicillata | reverse complement strand
TTTTGCTTTGTGTTTTCCCCTAACAAGAGAAATAAAACAGTTTTATACTAATGTGAGTTTGTTTCTAACACTTTTTATAACAGAAAGGGTGACAGAGTGCCAGTTTCTTACAAACAGATTAGGCAGCAACCATGAGAAGGCACCTCCTTACCAACCATGTTCTCCCATCTCTTCTGCTTGTCATTTATTAATTAAATCAAACTGTGGGACTTACCGATATGCAGTATAGTATGGTAATGGTCAGAGGAAAAACAACATGTTTTTGAATATGAGTGTTCTTCTTCATTTGAGACTTATAAATTGTGCACATCACATGCCCATTCACAATCAACTAAGGTCTATATGAAAAATCCCAAAATAAAAACACAGATTTCTGAACAGCAAAGCAAACCAAGACACCGTCAATATACTCTTTGGGTCAAATATGTGTTTACAGTTGTGGGTATGTGAAACACAGTTTATTCTTACATTTTATTTATCATTGTGTTATTTTTCGTATCAACAACTGTAAACTTACTTTTCCCCACCCAGAATATATCTGTCCTATTGGTTTGCTTTTACTCTAGGCTTCAAAGGAAATGCACACACGGATTTACCTACTCTAGATGTTAATTTCATGACGGAAATAATAATTACCATGTGATAATTGATTCTTAAAGGACAGAGTCCTGTTTGGGAAAGTGAACGGAGTTGGCACAGATGCTCCACTGATATGCTCGGGAGTACACCCTGGTGTAGAAAAGGTTTTTTTCTTACTAATGTATGGTAAGTATATGATAGCATATACGTTTCAGGTGTACAACATTGTGATTTGACATTTATGTGTCTTACAGTGTACTCCCTATACAAAGTCTAATGACCATCTGTCACAGTGCAAAGTTGTCAGCTCTTGGCTATATTCTCCGTCACCATCCCTCCACCTCCTGCCTTCTGTCGACCATCAGTTTTGCTCTTTGTTTCTATGGGTCTGTTTGAGTTCTATTTTGTTTGTCCATTTGTTTTGATTTTTTTCAAATCCACATACAAGTGAAATCAAATGGTATTTGTCTTCTTCTGTGTTATTTTACTTTGCATAATACTGTTTAGCAGTTTAGCATAATACTTTTTTGCCATCCTCGTTGTGGCAAATGGCAATTTTTTGTTCATTTGTTTGTTTGGTTTTTGCCAAGTAAAATTCTACTGTATGTATTTGTGTGCGTGTATCAAGAAAATATAGCTACTGTAATAATGACATTGTCACAATGGAGAAAGGATAAGTTTATAGATGAATGGTTTAAATTGTAGTCTGGAAATGAAAACAAGATGTCCAACTACTTTTTGAAAGCAAAAGCAACTTTTGGGGCAAAGTGTAGTGTATTCTAATTGAATACCTCCTGTATTCTTTCTCTTATTTTTACTGTGGGATAGAAAAAATAATTTGCATTCTACCTTGGTAGGGTTTTCTGGCTGACCTAAAATCAAATTGACATGAAACAGATTCACAAGGAAAAATAACCAAATTTATAATGTATATACAAATGGGGGTTCCCTGAGATGGTGCCTTCTTGGGAGAAGGGGGCTGTTGAAACTCATGCGTATGTCACCTTGAGCTAAGAAGGGACAGTAGTGGTTTGAACTTCAAAGGGGACACAGGCAATTTACACATAGATGAAGGGTAGCAAACATTTGGTAAATGACTGCTTGCTGGGACACCCATAGACAAGGGGAGGCAGAGGAGAGTCTAACAGGTTTTTCTAGGTTCCTCCCTGTCTGCAACACTTAGGGTACATTATGCTAAGGTGATAAGCTCTCCTCCTCTAAACAGGTTTTGCTATCTGAATTCCTTTAGGCAGGAGAGGGTCGAAGGTTCTTTGTGAGCATTTTTTAAATATGGCCAGCTTAAAATAATATTTCCAAAATACATATTTTTGGGGTACAAGACTCTGCTTCTCCTCATTATCATAGTCAAAAGAACAGTTGTGTCTCCAAAGAATGGAGCGTTTTGTGCTTTCTATATGAAGTGAGAAAACTAAACGATGCCTTATGACCATGTAGCAGAAGTTCAGTGAAATTTTATGAACAATTGTGTCGCAAGATCTTTTAATTACTAGAAAACGCAGATGTTATTTTTATTGCTTTGAATAAGTGTCGTTACAGTTCTACGATCATATATATCAATTTCATTCACATTCAAATTATTGAGGTAAAGCATACAATGAAGCATGATTTATTAATATTTACTTTAGATCTCTTTCTGTGATATTCTGTATAATATTATATAAATGGCTGACATTATTTGTGCGAGTGTGGAAAAATAATTTTCTCCCACCCCTCTAAATTCTTGTGGCTGGACTAATAATCAAATTAACATGAAGCAGATTAACTGGGAAAATGACCAAACTTATTAGGTATGTGTATATATATATTTATGTATTTATTATGTGTTCCATAGGAATATGAGACCCTCCAGAATATATCGGGAAGTTATATGTCATTTTGGACCAAGGAAAAGAAGAGGGGAGGACAGGGTCTGGGATTTCAAAAATAAAGTAAGTAATTCACAGATAGGTGAGAGAGAGCAAACATGTGGTGAGCAAATTCATGCCAGGCCATCCAAAAACAATGAAACAGAGAGGAGAGTCTAACTGATGGACAGACTTTTTCTGGTATCCTCTCTGTCCTCCACACTTAATGCGTATATGATACGGTGAATATGCTAAGATTCCTGTTCTGAAGCAGGTTTTTCCATCTGAATTCCTCAGGCAGGTAAAGGGGAAGGATTAAAGTTTCTTTCTGAGACTTTTTTTAATGACCAGCTTAAAATAATCAATACCCCAAAAGGCATGTTTTGGGGTGGCAAATTCTGGTCTTCTCCATTAGGAATTTTGTTAGCAAAACTCTTGTATCAGGAATAGGGAAAATACAATTTCTGCCTTTTCATTGTTGCTGGAAATAGCATAAATAAAATTGTTTTACATCTATAATTTATTGGCAGTATATAATTTTCAGCCATCATTTTAGTGAAAATGAGTTTAATAAAAGACATCTGATCTACTCCATGCAAAGATTTAATCTCACACATATCAATTATATGGCATGTAAGTGGGCTACAAATGAAGACACTGATGCCAATGCTGTCCCTGTTGCTGTATTACAAAATTACCATTCTCCCCAGGGACACAGGTTTTCATGGAAGTTCATTTTTCTTAGCGTGCTATAACCCTTAGAGGGGCATTGGTTTTTGAATGCAAGAGCAACGTTTCTTTGCATTGTTTGTTTGTTTGTTTTTGGTGTGTGCATTCTTTAGAGAAGTGATTGAGGGGGACTTTCTACAATGCAATCGCATTTTAACCAGCTGTCACTGCTCAACATTCTTTAATACATTTGCATTTTAATGCCTTAAAGATTTCAAGTAATTTGTGAGGAGTTGGTTATTAATCACAACTATTAATCACAAACAATAATTGACTACTAATCACAAAGAATAATTTTAACATAAATTAGACTTTAAACTATTGAATTATTTATTTCTATATATCCTAATATTTTGCTAATTTCTGGTTTTTCTTTGATGTTTTAATTCCTACTCCATAGAGCACTTTGTTCTCTTGACTCTGAGCTAACTTGTATTCCAGGCCTTCATGTTAATTGGATCTAGCTAGCCCATGACTGCATTTTGCAAAGATCTAAGGTTCCCAGCGCATCCTCTTTCTTTCCAAGGACACCGCCTTGTTTCTTGGTATTTTTTAAATCTCTTTGCTTTGTGAAACAAATGTTAAAGAATTTCATATATGTCTTGTAAGTTCCATCAAAATGTAAGGCAATTCCTTCATGTTAATAACAGCTTTACCTGAAATGGGAACTAGAGAATAACAAAGCAGCTTCCCAATCCACAAGTCTATCACATTTGCAGAGAGTGCCAGATACTTTTATTTGCAATGTGTTTCACATTTATTGATAGTTGTTAACCCATGGCATATTTCTCTACTTCTCCTGAAAATTCTTATATTTAGTGTGATAGCTTTGTCTTTTACTAATTTCACAGGGCGTTTATATTTAAACAGAGTAGTTTTGTGAAGTGTGCCACAGTAAGTTGGACTGGGAGACACCAGTGTCTATTCATGAGTTTGCAGGTCTTTTAAACTTAAGCTCACTATCAAGGACTGAATGATAAGATTTCAAACTTTTAAGAAACAGTTTAAGAGGTGGAGCAAAAAGCTAACAAATCTCTCATTTGTCTTTCAAAGATCAGTTTACAGACAACAGGAATTTGCTCATACATACTTACACTAAAGACTCTTAATGAATTCACGATATATTTTATAAAAAGATTTGATGCATATTTTATGATAATTATTTATTGATGCTCATGAAATCAATATTCAAGTCAACTCTAATGTATTCCTTTGCTGAGCCTCATTTAAATATAAAGAATAATGCAATGCTTTTTAAAAGTATGCATCTCTGTGAACCGAGCTAATAACACAATGTATCATTGTTCCAGTAAAAACTTGTTAGATATTTGAGGATTATTTTTGATCCATCATAACAATCATAGACTAGTCATTATTGCAATCCAGTTCACCGTTCCTACTTATCACCAGTAGAGCGCAAACCCGTTTGTTCATTTGAAACATTTTTAATGGTTTATTACTTCTATGTCTACCTGCAGTTAATGTGTAGCAACATGAGGAATTTAAATGTTTACTGTACACTATTTAGAAAATAGCCATGATCTATACTATGAATCTTCTGAAAAACTAACCATTTCACTTTGTATTATAATGTGAATAACCATCTCATTTTCTTTATTGTATAGAATGATTGCACAAACATATATAGAAATGATATTGAATTATCTCTGAGATTTATAATAGAAGAAATAATCTATCTTTAATTTTCAAAATATTTAGTTTTAACACTGGCAAAAATCTCTAAACACCTAAAATCAGTTCACAAACTACTGCAGGAAAGTGGAAGTAAATATGGAGTTAATTATTTTAGCAGTTTAAATCAATAGTACCTGATAACTCCTAAGCTGCCAATATGTGGTGAAGGGCTTCATGTTTGGATTTACTTGGTCCAGTGTTTTATGAAAGACTCCAGTATTGAGGACCATTGGCATCGTGCTGATCGAATATTAATATGAAATATCAGAAAATTTAAAATTAAAAAAATGAGTGATAGAATTTGTATTATGACACCCCACACACACGGACATCACAGAAGATAAAACTACCTAAAACAAGTGAGATAAATATAGCAATGTAATGCTCAGTGGAAAAATTTTATATACTTCACTTAACCCATGCAGAACCCCTAAAAAGTAAGCATTAAAAATAAAGTGATTTGGGAATGGTGTATGGGTGATTAGAGTTAATAAATTAAATAATAACACAGGAAGACATGGGACTATTATGTAACTACCAAGCCAATCTAAACTCAAATTCTGTAAGTGAAAGTAGGTACTATATAATTACTAATTCTTTCACTTGGGATTCATGTGACTCCTATTTTAATGAAGATGGAAAATCATATCCCTGTCTTGGCTGTATAAAGTCATGTCATGAATAAATCTGTAACAATGAAAGAACTCAAGACAGTACTAGGATTACCAAGATTTAAGAAGACCACACAGCATCCAAACTCTAACAGGACTAGATTTGTAACAACACACCAGAATTTCCGTCTTGGTCATTTTGTCTCTATCTTGATCATTCTTGGTTCTGAGGTTGGACTGAGGGAAAAAGCATAGTGGGATGAGAATGACTTTATATACTTTTTGCAAAATGCATCTTCCCAGGATATATGACTTCCTTAGGAGAACTTCCTATTAAATTAAATATGTTTTTAATACTTAGTTGTAATTGGCACACTGTGACTTTCCTACTTTAAGTAAGATACATATATTTACATACATACACACAAACACACATACACATATGAGGTCTTTCCAGAAAATGTCCAGCCATTGTTAATATAACAGGAATGGTTTGTGCAATGTCAATGTAGCCTGGCAGTCAAGGAGAATGGACTAGAATGCATATGCATGAACAGTGATGATTCATTATACTGGTCAGCGTGGGTGGTAGATGCCATTGAGTGAGTATATGTACTGTGTGGTTGTCACATTAAAAAATGACTGAGAGAGTAGAGCAATGAATCTGAATCAATTTTTGCTTTAAGTTTAAACCTTCCTCAATGGAAACTATTTGGATGATTCAGAACACTATAGCTATGGGTAACGTGATTGGCAGCTTCATCACAACAATATGCCCACTCATGCATCATGTCTTGTGCAGAATTTTTTGGTGAAACATCAAATCACCCAGGTGACTCAGCCCACATTGGTGCCCATTACAGCCCAAATTTGGTGTCCTGTGACTTCTGGTGTCTTCCGAAACTAAAATAACCTTTGAAAGGGAAGAGATTTCAGACCGTTGATGAGATTCAGGAAAATATGATGGGGCAGCTAATGGAGATCGGGAGAACCGTGTGAGGTCCCAAGGTGCCTACTTTGAAGGGACTGAGGTGTCATTGTCCTAGGCACAATGTTTCTTGAATCTTTTTCAATAAATGTCTCTGTCTCTCATATTACATGGCCGGACACCATCTGGACAGGCCTTGTATAAATGTATACAATTTTTGCATACCAAACCACCCAGTAACTCATTGGCACACTACAGTAAGTGTTCATTTATTCATCTCCTGCCTCCTGTTCAGCTGTGTTACTGGAGGAAATAGGCTCTTCTGTGCTGTTGTGGGAAAAGAATTTCAGGGACATTCACCTGGGAGGAGTTTTAAGTGATAAAGGTAGGGTTTCTTAACATGAAAAGTGACGGTACCCTCTCAGAGAGGAAGAGAGAGGGCAGGCTAGAAGGCAGCGGCTGCCCCGAGTTGCTTGCTAAGCTTCCTTGCATTTCCCTGGGTTTGGGAAAGAGCGGGCTTCCTTTCCAACTATCCCAGCCCTGTCCTGGGCTTTCCTGAGCACGCATGTGCCCCTTCCTCCATGTCATCTCTCTACTGGCCTTTTCAGGGCTCGTGCCTTCCTGCTATTCAGTCTTTCCCCCAGTTTCCCAGGCTACTGCTGTCCCCATTTACGGTCACCATTTTGGCTTCTACAGGACATGCCACATAGTTCTGCTTTGTCATTTGGCTTCTACCAAGCCAGCCTGTGCTTTCTTAATAAAAGGAGTCCGTGTGTGCTGCTTTCCCTGCCCCCTCCCCCGAGTTAGCCAGGCAGACTCCTCCAAGCTGACTGAAAAGCTGTCCTTCCTGCCCAGTGGCTGTTTTTGTTCTGTTTGGTGGACCGATGTCAGATAATTTCCAAGGTGATGGTAAATCTGTTTTTTCTTATTTAATCAGGCTTCATCAGGTATTGGGTTAGGTTTTCTCTCCTCTTTTGTTAATATCTAACCAACTGCCTACTCTGACACCCCCCTCAAGGTTTCTGGGCCCTTATCATCTTACAAGGGTTTTTGTTATTTCTTCCCCAGACTGTATTCATTCGGGTGTTGGCTGGCACTAATGGCACAAACTGGGTCTCTGTTATTTCTCTTCTTGACTAGAGCGATTTAAGCTACTCATTCTCTGGTTGGGAGGGAGAGTGATAAATCATCTGTTCCAACTTGTCCTTGGTTAGGGAAGATAAGGTCTTCCAATGTATTAGCAGGCTGGTAATTGCTCAGCCTTACTTGATTATCTGGTCTCAGTTTCTCTCACTCCACTTGCTAAGGAATCTCCTAGATTCTTACTATCCTGCCTCATTTCTCACCGTGAGATCTCTGTCCCTAAAATTGTTTAGAGATGATGAGGGACTTGTCTGTCTTCAGTAACTGCTTTCTGATGATAGGTGCCATGGTACCCGACTATATAGGGAATGGAAATCTTTTTGACCTAATCTGAGAAGGACAAGGGAATGGGATCCAAGGTGGGAACAGAGAGGACTTTGGCTGATTCTTCTAAAGTAGGGATGGGACAGAATCCTTAAAGCATCATCATTTTGGATTATTGCATCCTAGACGTGACAAATTTGACAAGAAGTTTTAAAATGCATAGCCAACAAATAAGAAAGAGAATCATAACAAACAGAGGTCTGATGAGAGGTAAAAATCAGGTGATAGAGAGAGGAACCAACTTTACAGTGTCTCAGATTAAGTTGGAGAAGGGGCTTCCCTGGAGAAAGGTGTGTCACCTGCCGGAAACCTTCCTGTTTTCCATCCTTAATTCAAACTAGACTAAGAGGATCATGCTAAGATCTCCTTCCTGAAAGAGGTTTGTTTCTGTCTGAATCTCTTGGGTAGGCAAGCGACAAGGTCAAACTTTCCCCCATCAAGTCTTTTGTTTCCTAATAAACAGCTTAACATCAGTATCCCCCCAAAAAACAACTTAACGGTGGTAGAACTTTGGTCCCTATAGCCCTGCCTTTTAAATAATAAAGTTTTACATTCCAGAAGTGCAGTTGATAGATCATTCCACATTTCACCGAATCAATTATTTAGTCCTAAAAAAAACCAAAACGGTTGTTTAGTTAAATTGTTAAGTCTCAGGTCAGGAGAGAGTGATGCAGATAGGTTTCCAAGGTGAGGCCTACATTGTGCAAACGAGCCATCAGGTATTCAATAAGGGGCGTGCCTATGAAGAGAGAAGAAGCGAAAAACGAAGGTTAATGAACAGGACAAATTATAAACCAGTTTCTGAGTCAATGAGCCTGTCAATAAGATTTTTAGGTCTAAGGCACTAGGTTTCTTTGGTTGGAATGAAAGCAAGCAGTAACAGTGTGATAGATGCCCCTCGAGGGCAGTTTGAGATGCCCTCAGGTGCACAGGTAAATTCAGTGTGGCTACGTAGATCTTAAAAAGAAGAAGTGAAAGAATCAGATTTCCAATTAAAAATAAACATTCTATCTGTAAATTACAGGGCAAAAGTGACTATGTGTTTGGGGAATGTAAGGAACGGTTTTAGTAGGCTTTTCAAACAGTTTAGTGAAATCATGTTTGCTGGTTCAGACTGAGCGTTAGCAGCAGAGAAACCAAATGGACTTAAGTAAGGGAAATGAAATGTGAACAGGAAGAGTAGGCACTATTTACCGAGTTTTACTACATGCCAAATGCTGTGACAAATTTCATTCATTGCCTGTGTAAAGCTCTCAACATTCCTATCAAGCAATTAATATTATATCTCCATTTCCCAGTTAAGAATCCCAAGGCCACAGCGCATTTGCGGAAAGATGAAAACAGTCGGAGGAACTTCCTCACGTTAAAACCCAGTCTATTTTCCAAGTCTTGCTGACTCAATATGTCGAAGTAGATTGTAAAAACGTGGCCATTAATGGGGTAACATTTTTATCTCAAATGGAGTTTCTTACTGCCACCAGTGGCTAATGAGGCTGCGTACACCACTACGGCCCCTTCGTTAAGTTCAGCACTGACTTCTTCATGCCCTTTATCTGAGTCGTAACCCTGGGACACGCGGCTTCATTTTGCTACAGCAAATCTTGAACAGTGGCTCTTTCGCCCTCATTGCTTGCATCTTGACAACATTGCCATGTTAGATTAAGAAACACGGAAGCCCTTTAACTGTATGTTACATATTTAAGATGGGAAAATCAGCTTCCTTACCTTACATTAAGTATATTTTAGGCTGTTTATTGTCAAATTTTTTCCTAGAATGGGAAAAATGAGGATGGTAAATCCAATAATATTTTATTAGTAATGCCAGTTTATACAAAACATCTCAAATATAATGGCACTGAGAAAAAGGTCTGATGCTTATGCTTATTTTTTTTAAGAAAAGCATTATTAATAGGTGACTTGGGGAAAATTTGGGGCTAAGATATAAGGCTTCTGTCCCAGTCACTCAAACTCCTACTAAGGCCAATTATTTTCTCTTAAAATACATGCATATTTCAGGCATTTTCTTCTTTATTGGATCACAAAATCACTAAATTACATGTGCATTACTGACCTTAATAAAACTGTGTTCCTTTTCACTGGCACTCAGGCTAAGTTCTGAGGGGAAATATATATCAGGCTACTTTTCAGTCTTGGGAGGCACTATTTAGCCAGGGATTCAGGGAAATTTAGGGTAAACATAATAAGAATTCAGACACAATTTTATCTTGGCTCTGCTAGCTTGTAACACACTAACAGGGCAGTGAGGGATGTCTGAGTGGAGGACAACAGGAAAATGTGATCAAGACTCACCCAACTGTAAGCTTCCTCTAGCTCAAATTGCCTTCTGCTTTTTTGCCGTTTTGAACGTGGCAGCCAGCTGCGTGGGGCATTGCTAGAGAGAACTCACGCATCCCAGATGCAATATATCTTCACTCTTCTCATCTTTACTCTTTCCCTTGAGGGCATTAAGGATGCTTGGGCTTTAAAGTTTCCTAAGGTTTGGCCTGAAATATCAGTTGTTAGAATCTTTGTTCTAGTACTGTCAGTTCCGAGTCTGTCGAAAGTTCACATAGGTTAAAGCAGAAGGTTACAGTCCAGCATTAGTTAATATATTAACTTTAATTGAAAATTAGAATCATGCAGGGAGCTTTTAAACTACCTTCGCCCTGGCCCCATGCCCCAATATTCGATATTGATTGATTTCAGTTAGGGCCAGATTCTAATAGATGTTAAAAGCTTCCAGGTGATTCTGACGGACAACCAGGGTAAAGAAACTGCCCAATTCTTCTAGCAGGACCTTTTAAATTCTACCACCAAGGTGGGTCATCTAAAAATTAAGATGCTCTTTTAGATGCTCTATGTACTTTGGCTCCTGGAAATCAAATCTTAAGAAATTAAAATCAAAACTGGTAAATTTCCTCTCATTGCAATATGTATTTGACCTTTCAAAATATTATCATAAAATGTTAAGTAAACATAATATTAGCCTAGCTAAGCCTATTTCTATGGCTCTTTTTATTTGACTCTAGAATCACAAACACCTAACCATCGAGATATAATTTTTTATTTTTCTACCTGTGTGTGTATATTGAATCGACCTAAATAAAAAAATTTAGCTGTAGATTTTTTCACACATGTTATATTTTTAAGTGCTCTAGTATTTTTAAAAATTCATATGTTTCCAATTCTAGGGTCATTAAATATTATGGTAGCCATAGATTTTTCATAAATACTTTTATCAGATTGAAGAAGTTCCTTGTTCTTTCTGGTTTGCTCATAATTTTATCATGAGTAGTTGTTAAATGTTAAAAAAAAAGAAAAATAATTGAAATGATAGAGTATGGATTATAATTAATAAAAATTTTCCATTAGATATGCTGTGTCAAATTTAGCTATTAAAACTATGACAGTGATTAAGCCATTTATAAAACTGGCTGCATCAGTGCTTACATTGGGCATATAAAAATATACATGATGTTTTGTGATATTTTAGGTAAAATTTCCAGTTGCTATGTAACTGAGATATAAAATATGGTTTCAGCAGACTGAGATCTGGGAGATTGATTTTAAATGTAAAAATCTTTAATAAAAAATGCATAAGATGAAAGGAAGTTTTCAATAATACATCATGCTTACCAACACAAAGAAATAAAAGGTTCTAAAAATACTCTGGTGTTTCCTTCCTTATTTTTAAGGGTAAAATTATGATTTATCAATTCTATAATTAATAGTTTAGGGACATTTAATTATCAGAAGCTGTAAATACCCATAGACATTGTTCAATATAAGAAGAAAATATATATCTTTAGAAAATAAAAATTAAACCTTATTAAATGATTTTTTTCTACAAAATTAGTTATAGAAGCAAATGGGAAAAATATGGGCAAACCATAAAAGGTTAATTTATCATAAAAATGTTTACTTATTACAAATTAGCTATGTGCAATTAATACTGAAAGAGAAAAATCTTTAAGAGCAAAATTAGTTGACATTATTTGGAATAAATTACCAATAATATATTGCTTTTATCAGTTTTTTTGAAATCTAACAGTTGTCAAAACAGGAAGGATAAATTTTCTTATGCATGTCTTTTATATCTAAAATGTATCCAAATGTTAAATCATAATTAATAGAAGCAGATTTTAAGTTTGTTTTTGTTTTTCGGAGGAACTTGCTTTGTCCCTTTGTACTTTTTCCGTAGAACCATGCAGCCACACTATGCTGTGATATATTTTTCCTCAGAGTTAAACTTGCTCCCAGGAAATAGCTCCATTTTTCATAATTCTTACCCCAGTATGAATTGAAATCTACTTGTTATATCCATCAAGATTTTATCTCCTAGTGAATTTCCATCAGTTATCAATAAATGGACAGTTTGTAGAGTTTGTGTTTTTCATGAAAAAATGACCATTTCTCAGAACCCCCAAAATCTTATCACTGGATTAACCTTTTCTTCAAAGGGTAAATGTGTCTGATTTCATTAAGTAGCATTCCCATACTGGCTTTGGTACACTAACATCTAGAATAGTACATGGGCATGAGTTTTCATCAGTTACAATTTTTTAGCTGAATGCCTTTAAAAAAAATTTTCACCTGAGGGTATGTTTATTGACTTTAGAGAAAAAGGGAGGGAGAGAGATGTGAAAGAGAAACATTGATTGGTTGCCTCCGGCAAGATATTGATCAGTTGCCTCCTGTGTGTGCCCCAACCAAGGATCAAACACACAACTTAGGTATGTGCCTTGCCTGGGAATTGAACCCACAACCTTTCGGTGTGTGGGACTATGCTCCAACCAACTGAGTCACTCAGCCAGAGCTTTTTAAATGAAAAATTTAGGTAAATAATATTTATATTCTTATATAGGTGAGAGCAAGAGGAATCAAATAATGACTAATAATATGTGTGCACAGAGAAAAAAGAGAACTATAGAGGCAATTTTTAAAGAAAACATGTTTCTTTATGAAGAAAAAATAGCAATTTAATATGTTTTCATTAACTTATCCTTATTTGTTTGTGAAATATTCTGTATAATGAAAGTTTACTATGTACTTTCGCTTACCTTTATCCTTAATTGTGAATTATGTAATAGGATATTATGTGCTCCCACAGAAGCTTAAAGATTTTGACCATGTACCCTCAGTATTTGCCAGAATTTGCATATTTGACATGAAAAGTAAGGTATTTAAGAAATGCTGTTTAGGAAGCGAGGGAGGTGGGTTTGGCTGGGCTGGTGGGAATGGTGGGGAGAAGATGCAGACAACTGTAATTGAACAACAGTAAAGTAAATTTTAAAAAGAAATGCTATTTCAAATTATTAAGCTTTTGTAGGATTTTATTTAAAAATCTCAACACATGCCTACATTAAGGATTTATTTTATTAACATTTCTTAATGTCTTTTCTAGCCTGCTTTGCCAGCCAAAATCAAAACAGTTTAAATAATATACAAATAAGTTTATTACCTCAGAGAATAAACTTGTCTAAATTTGTAAATATGACATAATATTAAAATGTGTAATCATCTGTCATAAACATCCCCACAGAACTAATGGTCATAACCAAATAGGGGTGTGTGTGCATGTGTATGATGTCCCTATTGAATTAGAGGGTAGAACACCTTGTTATAAGAAATGTGCAGAAGAGCAAAGCCCCAAGTGGCCTATTGCAGTTCAATCTTTTCCTTTTTTTGTATATGTCTGTCTACTCTTAGAAAAGTGAAAAATATAATCCATTTATCTGCTAAGACAGTAAATGCATATTTTATCAGAAAACATTGCAACCATTTAGAAATGTGGTTCTTAGGAAAATATGAGAATATGTAAGAAGGCAGTTAACAAATGAATATAAAAGTCATATGCATGTGAGAGGA
This sequence comes from Carollia perspicillata, assembly GCA_004027735.1. Lineage (NCBI taxonomy): Eukaryota > Metazoa > Chordata > Mammalia > Chiroptera > Phyllostomidae > Carollia > Carollia perspicillata. The sequence goes on along the minus strand of PVKM010022867.1, from coordinate 7,794 downwards.
TATTAACTTCTCAACTTACAAGTTTTCAAAGGGGAGCCAAAATGAAAACAGATAAGGTAGGGGAATAATTCCATGCAAAGCAATCAGGATAGAGAAAAACGAAGATTCAGATAGTAGAAACTAATCACTTAGATGGAGTACCAAGTTTTAACAGCAGTGGTAGATGTAGCATGCTTTGATCCCAAAAACATCTGTCAGTAATCCTGGCACTAATGTCTGAAAACCCCATTATTACTAACTAACATTTAAAGAGTTCAGCAGTCCTGAGCTGAGACATACTGTGCGTGGAAAGCCTGTTATGCAAGTAGACAGGTACCTCGACGGGCTTCAGACTATAAAATATGGCTCACCCAATAGCTGGGCATTCGGTCAGGGTGGCTAGAGTTGCAAAACTGTAATGGCCATTTATTACCTTTCATTTGGAGTTGAGTTGAAATGGACTTGATTGCATTTTCTATTTCAGTTCAGATTCGGTTTTATTTTACGAAGATTCAGTTTGAGTGCTTGCAGTTTTCTTCATGACTAATTAAATTGCTGAAGTAAAAGATGTCTGGGTCAAATAACACAATGTGCCTGAGTAACATGTGTTTTGCAGACTTTAAGCCTGAAGGAAAAACTTAAAATAAACACCAGCACTCTAAAGATTTGGCAGTTGGGATATTTGCAAGAGGGGCACTTACCTAGCATTCCAATGTCAGAACAATTCCAGATCAAAAAGAAATATCTCATTGTAAACATCCTTAGATAAGCCTCCATTTAAAGATTTTTTCCATCATTTAAATCAGTTATTTACTGAGTTATGTGACTGTACATTTTGCAAACCATTTAGTTTTGAATATACATACCAGCAAGTTAGATTGGTCAAGCCTAAATGTTTTATTTGTATTTCACCCAGTTGTTCCTATTATTTGAGGTTTTTCTTTTAATGAATGAGAGGAGTTGAATTACATTTGACTTAAAAACATTTCCAGGTATATGCTTATTCCATCATACTATATTATATATTTCTGGGGCTTGAATCTTCTTTCTGTGTGTGTGTTAGAGTAGATCCAAAATCACTTTACAGGCTTCATCTCAGTTTTGTTGGTGGTATTATCGCAATCCACTTTAAGAGAGAGTCAGTGACCTCTAGAAACATTTTCTTGATAAACTTTTTGGCTTTTAAAGATGTTGCTGAGTGAAACTTCTATTTTTTTTTAATGTGGATTTACTAAGGTAGCAATATACTTAGCTGGGCTCCAGTTCTTCGTCAAGTGCTATTAAATCTTGAACTTGTGTCTGGTCAATAATAAACTTTAGTTAAGATAAAGATATTCATGGAAAATTAACTGAATGATATGTAGTCATTCATCCCAAAATCTAGGATTTTGTAAGCAACCATACATGGCTCAGAGCCAATACATGAAATGGTGTCCGCTGGCTCAAGGTAAAATACACACACACACACACACACACACACATACATACATACATACATACACACACACATTATATTGTATTTTTTAAAAGTAAATATGTTCAAATAAAATGAAACCTTTAATATGGTTATGATTTTTTCTGAGAAAAAAATGCAGAATGTCTTAACACAGTGTTTGTAATAAAGCTAAAAGAGTACCATTTACATAAACTAAAATTACATATGAAAAGAAAAGTTCAATTTCATAAATAAAACAAATAAAAATACAAATTAAACACAATACAATCAAGAAAGTGTAATGGAGAGTGGCATAGCTTTTAAAAGAATGTCAGTAAATAAACCGTAACAAAATATAATAAAGATAATTTCATTTTCTCTAACAATGTTGATGATTACAGAGTATAAATTTTGTTTTGATATTTCTGTGTCCCCACTCAGCTCCCCTATTGTGTCCTTTCATTATTAGCATTCATTGTTACTGGTCCCTGAGGTCCAATAACCTAGTATTCATTTTACAGGCAATTTGAAGCCTGGAATTAAGATCACTGGATTGGTGTATACATAATCTCTTTTTATTGAATCATATCTACATCACTATATTATATACTAATGAAAGTTTTAAGAAGGAATTTTATGGAACTAGTTACTAATTTGAAACTAAAAATAATTGCTATTTGCTTGAAATGGTCTAGAATAAGTGCAAGCTTAAACATCATAAAAGATTATGAAGTATGCAAAGTGCTGAATACTCTTGAATATGTTCAGCTCTTATCCTGGAACAATTGTATTGACATTTGCACTGTTGGTGTAAACCAACACTAATAAAACTCCTCTTGTCTCAGCACACATCAAGGTAGAAACACCAAACTATACCAATAGTCACTTTTCTTCACCACTATACACTTAGAGTTTAAAAAAACATCGTGGCTGGTGTGGCTCAGTGGACTGAGTGTGGGCCTGAAAACCAAAGGGTCTTTGGTTCAGTTCCTAGTCTGGGGCCATGCCTGGGTTGCAGGCCAGGTTCCCAGTTGGGGGCACATAAGAGGCAACTACACATTAATGTTTCTCCCCCTTTCTTTTTCCCTCCCTTCCCCTCTCTAAAAATAAATAAGTCTTTTTTAAAAAATTATCAAAATGGTTTTGTTTCCCCAAGGTACTCAGAAATATTAGCACTGGTAATATAAATCAATATATAAAGTACTCAATATGAGTTTAAAATCAAGAGATATTCTTATCTTGGAGACAGATTTCCAATTACTGTCATTTCCTACATCACATAGAATTATTGAGAGGCCACCCAGAGAATAAAGGAGTTATTCATTTTTTTCCTGTAATTCGTTCAAAGTTTTCCTATTAAAAATGAATAATTCAAATGAACCGTCCACAAATATTAAGGGGCCGCCATGGTTAAAATATGTATGTATATGTAGGTATATACATGCAGATACACATGCATGTTGCATAGCAGAAAAACTGTAAAAAGTATGGAAAGTCTCTGCAACCTTGGTTCATGAGGACCCTTATACTGAAATCTTTGTCACATGATTACTGGACCATGGATCTTTTCCTATTCCTAATTGCGTTCCATAGTTTGCTGCTGACAACAGCTAACTGCTCTGATCTGCCAGCCTCTGCTGATGTTTTAATTGCTTTCTTTTGTTTCTATACACAGTAAAAGCTTTTGAGATAAATAGCAATTAAAATACACAAATATATTCAGCAGTAATCACCGGTTTTTACACCGACAAGCCAAAGAATGAGACTCTGACAGGATTAAATGAGTTCATGTTTCATGAAGTTGAGCTTACTATGGAAATATTTTTTCCAGTGCTAGTCTGTAGCAAGCTGAAAAATGATATGAACACAACTCACTCATTTTCCTTGTCTGTGCATCAAGAAAACTTCATTATTATTGACACATGAAAATCTCCAGATTAAGGAGATAACAAATGCAAGGTTTTGTCAGGATCATGAGAAGTTGAGATTTGGCTATGATGGGTTTAATTAATGAACATATTAAAATCTATTTTATGTTAAATTTTTGACATTTTGCAGAAAAAGGAAGCATGTATCTATTTGTTATTGTTGTCCAAACAGGTACCTGATTTTAATGTAATGGCAATTGTAGATTAATTAAAGACATTGTGAAATGTTCTTGTCTTGATGGGGAGTGGGTAGAGTGCTAATTTCAAAGGTATGTGGAATTTTTTAATGAAAGAATATGCCTTTGGCAAAACCTTCCTCTGAGAAATACATGACTAACAATCATATTGATATTAGATTATCATTAGGACCATCTCCTTTTCTTCTTACTGTCCAATCAGATCTAATCTTACTTCTCAGGCCAAAGTAAGACCCATCTGCTCTGTCAAAATGATATTAAAAACACTTCAAAACATGAAATGTTTTCTCCTTTTTGCCCTCTATTTAACCATTTCTTTGTAAACTGTGTATAGGTTTGAGATGATTTATCCTTGACAAGCTCTTATCTAAATGTTTATGGTTATTTCATATGTATGTGGTTTATTTTATCTTCCCCACAGGAATATACATTCTTGGCAGTGATTAAATGCAAAATTCTATGTCTTTTTGCAATTGTTCAATGTCTCATCCATGGCGTTTATGCAAGCAATGCTGATTTGTTTGATATTTTTGTGAGACAGATGATCAATGAATTTTATTATATGAATCAATTGTCATAATAAGGAGGAGAAGGAACACAAAATCCCTTATATTCATTCACTGTATTCAGAATTTCAAGTATATTAATCAGGTCAAGTTTTATCTAGCCAGAGCAATAGGTTCACTAACTTGAAACCCGGAAATTTAGTGGGAAAATATTCAAGAAAGCAAAATATTTAAGAAAACTAAATGGACAATTAGATCACCTGTGTTATATAGAAGATGGCTAAGAAAAAAGTGCTGTGGGAATACATAAAAAATCATTGTAAATGTTCATTATTATCTTATATAATGAATTTACTACCTAACACTGCCTGCCTCTCCTTAGCTGGCATTGCTAATTAAGTAGGTTCCTCTTGCTTCTTTTTTCAAAAAAGAAGTGAAAAGTGTGGTTGAAATTTGAAGCTTAATAAAAAAAAATGGAGTGAAGAGTTACCCAAGATTATAAAAGAATGCATATTTTTGCTAGATGCCAACACCTCACCTTTTGAAATTACTTCTTCCTTATAATGAAAATTTCTTGAGCTATTTCTGTGAGCTTGACATTGCTCAGAATGCTACATAAGTACTTAAGCATTTAGGTCTGATCTCAGCTCTATGACAGAGTTACTAACATTATCCCCATTTCAGAGATGATGGAACTGATGCAGAGATGTCGAGTAATTTGTATAACACCATATTCTAAGAGGTGGCAGAGTTCATTGTGGAAACCAGTCAACGTGACACCGGAGCCTGCCTCATATACTCTCTATATCTTTTTTACTCTTTTAGTTTGCTAGTCATGCCCCACTGCTCTGGGACCATAGCACGGATTTATGTTCCCATTTGTTAATGGTAAACTTTTACCATAATGTGCACCTGCCTTTATTTCCAGTGTGATTTATACATGAGTGATTCTATGTTCAGCATTCCCCACGCTCATCTTTTTTCTGCCACTCCAAACGTTTGCTGGAGAATTCTACTTGTACACTATGAATCATCACTTTGAGTTCAAAGTATGTTCTGGATGTTAAAGATGGGGTTGAGAATGAAGTATAATTTCTCATTTTGAGTATTCTTGTTCTGTCATTTTTATTATACTTTTCTAATCAGTAAGGTAATATAGTTACCAAACTTCTGGCTAATCACATTCTGTTAATCACTGTCTTTCTGCTCTTTCCTTTCCATTATTGTTCATATCACAGCCTTACTCAACAGTTGCTCCTAAGCTTTTAATTTTGTCGACTTTTCTTCTTAAAGGAAAGAGCTGCAGTATCTAGTTTTTCCAACATAATTTCTCTTCCACATCATTACCTCCATGGCATTACTTTTTAAGAAACACCAGTGGGGAATAATACAATTATACCAATCTTATCATATTTGAAGGCTTAGTATTCTCTACAAAATAGTTGCTGTGGTAATTAGTCTGACAAAGTCTTTCCTGTGTGCCAAATTACTTCTCTATTATTGCTGTGCAGCATCCTCTTTTAGATCTATATGGCTTATTCACCCATCCATGTCCAGAAATCCCACGTTCTCCATTCTTCAGTTTCAATCCTATCATTTCTTCTCTCCAGAGAACTGACTTCCCTTCTCTTCGCTTAATGACATTTTCTTTTTTAAAAAATGCAAGTGTTAGGCCTCAAACCTCTATGAACTCTCTATTGGTATGGCTGGTACATAGCTGTCTCCTTTTTAAGTTCTTGGGTTACTTTGTCTTTGTCCACTTATTTGTCACTTATAATGGATTGCATTATCTGTGTGTTTTCTCTTTACCCCCATTTTATATCCCACCACGAGCACCACATTCTGTTTTTTGTTCTGTGTAAAATCACATATTTATAGGCCCACTCTCTAGCACTGAATTTTCAATATAGTAAGTACTCAGATATGAGGTGGTCAATATATATGAAGAATTCCAGGACCCCCAGCTTGAAAATGCAAATGACTATAAATACGTTAGTTTGGAATGCTTCAAAATATGTCGAGATAATATACTTTAAACAAAGAAATAACTAGATAGAAAGAGAAAGCTGTGTTACATAAAGCTGATTTTAAAATGTATTGGTCTTGCAAGAATTTTTCCTGTCCCCAATTTTTAAGCCACAAATAATTAACCATGAATGTAAGTTTTAAGGTGTGATAAGTGGAATAAGAAAACAAAAGGACAAGGTTGGCAAAGCATGAACTCAGGAGAAAAAAAATAGCCCATGAAATTTTTCTCAAAAGTTACTTAATATGGCATTAAAGTAGAAGTTTTTTTGGCCCTTGCTGGGTAGCTCAATTGGTTAGAGCATCATCCTGATATGCCAAAGTTATGGGTTCCATCCCCAATCAGAACACATATGAGAATCAACCAATGAATGTTAACTGAGTAGAACAACAAATCAATGCTTCTCTCTCTCTCCCCCACCACCTCTGACAAATATCAAATGACAAATATCAATTGAATATGAATTTTAGAAAGCACTAACACAAGTGATTTAAATTTTTTAAAAAAGTTAGCTGTATATTTAGCTTATTATTCTCTGCCTTCTAACCCTACCTTGCTGCAAAAGTTACTTAGAAAATGGGATACTATGGTAAAGTCATAAAATAGGGTGTCTTCGAAATAGTTTTATTGCATTTTATTATGAGACTTTGAATACTGGTAGTTTCAGAATTGTATATGATAATCATCCACAATTAATTAGCTAGTATAATTAGCTGGGGTATTCACTGTTACCCACCATCTACCTTCTCCAGCCTCTCCTCCCTCTCCTTGACTCTTCTCCTTGCTCTTCCTGGCTCTGTATTATTTTTCTTCTTTATTGAATTTATCAGGGTGGCATTGGTTAATAAAGTTATATATGTTTTAGGTGTACAATTCTATAATACATCATCTGTTTATTGCGTTGTATGTTCACCACCCCAAGTCAAGTCTCCTTCCAACACCATTGATCCCTTTCTTTACCCTCTTCTACCTCCCCCACTCCCACTTCCCTCTGGTACTCACTATACCTTGTTCTTCTATGAAATGTATACATGTATACATATACATGTATATACATTCATCTGTGTATATATATTCATACATATATATATGAATTGTTTTGCTTAAACGTTTCACCCAGGTCCTTGATCCCCTCCCCTCTGACAGCTGTCAATCTGTTCTCTGTATCTACAAACAAGATAAATTAACAAACAAAATAGTAACAGACTGGCAGTTACAGAGAACTGGTTCTGTATTCTTAATTTTGTATTTTATTCTGGCTCTTTTTGGTGAATAAACTACTCTAATCATTTTTCTCACTTTAAGTTTTTTCACAATTGTTTTGTGACATGAATGAAGGAACTCATAATTTTAGGTAACTAGTATTCACAAAAAATAAATTTTATAATAATATTAAGTTCAATTTTTTATGACATGGTATATGTCAACTTTCAAGTCAAGGATAGGGGTTTACCTTAAGAGCATCAAGTGTTATAAGATGTAAAGAATGTAAGCGTAGATAAGCATACTTGAAGACACCAATGTAAAGGACTTGAACAGGCCTTAAACTTCACATACATCATAGTTCAAGGTCCCTGTGTCCTGTGATCAACTGAGAGGGAAGAAATGTCCCTAATTATATATTTGTTTTATTTGAATTTAACATTTTTCAACTAAATGTAAAGTGAAGACTTGTGATCATTATCAAAATGCTTTGGCATCAAATTCAGTACTTACTGAATTT
>PVKM010022866.1:0-21539 GCA_004027735.1 Carollia perspicillata | reverse complement strand
AAGTAGGGTACACTTCCTTGCCCCTTGATTTTGGGCTCGAATAGGTGACCCATTTGGGCCAGTGGAATGTAGGAGGAAGTGACATGGTGTCAGTTCTAAACCTGTGCCTTAGGAGGCACTTTATGTCCTGCCTTGGACAATGTTATCATCATAGGAAAAAACCTGCCCTGACTGGCCTGCTGGTGCAAGAATGATGCATGACGTATGTAGAGCAGACTCAGACTCAACTGCAGCCTGGAGCTACCTAGCCAAGGTCAGCCATGTGTAGGTGACCTCTAGCTGAGGTACAGATATGCATGAGAAAAATATTTATTGTTAAATGCCACTGTGATTTTTGTGGTTGTTTGTTACCCAGTAACAGTGGACCAATACATCCTCCTTATAGAAACAGTTCTTAGCTCTGTCCTTGTAATCACAGGTTTTTTGGTTTCCCCCAAACGTCACAGGTTGTTCTTCTCAGCATCCTCTGTGCTGGCTTTTCCTCCACTAGATCTCTAAATTTTGGAGTGGCTGCAGTCTCGGCCTTCTCTGTCTTATCTTTACTCCAATAAGTGGAATTATCCAGGCCACGAATTTGAATATTATCTACATGCTGGTTCTCAAAATTTAAGTCTGAAAGCAAGATGTCCCTGAACCCTAGACTCAAACCCATCTACACACACCCACCTGAGGTCTGGTAGGTCTTGGCGTGCCAAAAAGAACTGTTGCCCCCGCCCCGGACATGCGCATCTTACCCACCTCGGTGTCATCCTCAACTCCTCTCTTGTCGTGGGTCAGATCACCAGCAAGTCCTGTGTACCACACCTCCAAAACTGGTCCAGAACCCAGGACCACATCTTACCATCTCCACAGCCCCAGCCCTGCTTTTATCTCCTCTTGCCAGGACTTTGGCAACCACGTCTTAACTGTTCTCCTCAGCTCCTACCTACCTCTGCGCTGCAAGGCAGCCCGAGTGATCCGTCGAGAGGGAACACGAAATCTCTTCTTTCTAAGCTTAAAACCCCCCAAAGCCTTCTCATCGCAACCGAAATAAAACCCACAGTCCTTACCTTGGTGGATGGGGACTTGATGATCCAGTCCCTGCCTATGTCCCCAGAGCCCCTCAAATGGACTTGTTCACATTGTTCCAGCAACAATGGCCTTCACACTGTTTCTCGGACATAAGCACATTTCTGCTTCGGGGCATTTGTACTTACTAACCCTCTTGCTTGGAGCAAGCACTCTTCCCCAGACCTTCACAGGGCAGCATCCTTTCCACCCACAAGGTCACCAATGTCACCTCCTCAAAGAGGCCTTCCCTGTCTAAATAAAGCACTGTCACCCTCCTCCACCACCACCACCAGGCTCCATCAGCCCTACTTGATCTCACTCACTTAGCTTCTGTGTAGTACTTATCAACACGTAAAATTGTTTGGCTCTGTGTCTACTCCATTCCCTCCCACTGTAACATAATATCTTTAAGGGTGTTTGTCTTGATCTCCCATGTGTTCCCAAGTTCCAGAACATGCTTTGCACATCGTGGGCTCTCAGTAAATACGTTAGCTGATTGACTGATGCCAGAACTGAATGAGGAGGCTGTCCCAGGAAGGCAACTGCATGGCCAGAGACAGGGAGGCTGGAGAATTCCAGGTATATGGAAGGGACCATGAGGGGCCAGGCTGGTTCCGTGTGGGAGTGGGTGTGGACCCTCTCCTTGGGGGAGGGCGTGAGTGAGCCCTTTGAATTAGTGGGTACTACGGACATCTGTGACTTGAGGACACGCCATGTCCAAGCAAAGGTTTTAGGATGATTAGTATGGTTAAGGGCATGTATTTCTGCGTGTCCTTAACTGAGTGTTGTCCTGTGGGAGAGAGAATTTTAGAAGACAAAGGCATCTAGAAAAATCTGGGAGCCCAGGGGAGTCAGAGATCGGTCCTTGGAATCCAGATGCAAGAAAAACCCATTACCCAACCTTTTGGGAACTAATACTGAGTTTCCCGTTTTGGAAGGCTGCCCTGGGTAATTAAGGGTTTGCTGAGCGCACAGCAGGCACTCATACATATGTGTTAACGAACTGGTGCCCGAGTCTTGGGCTCTTTCACACCCTCCCCCAACACACACACACACACACACACACACACACACACACACACGACTAAATTGTTTTCTTCACCCAGTGACTGAACACGGCTTCGCCAGACCCCCACCCCACGGATATACACCCTGGACCCAGCTCTTTGCCTTCCCAGCCCCCTCCACCCAATTCCATTGTCAGGGTTGAACAAAGGCCCAAGGCATCCTGGGTTAAAGGATTTTAACTCTGCCAATCCCAGGAGGCTCCAACAAGAAGCAGCTTCCTGCAGGAGAAAAGTGACTGAGAAATCTCCCCAGGGGACAGGGGATTTCTTTCTGGTCTGAAAAACAGAACCTAGCTGCCAATCAAACACTCCCCACAGAACCTCCCCCAGCCCCTCACCCCAGGGATTAGGAGCTTTTCTCTCCCAGGGACCTCCCAGCAGTCAACTGGGTCTTGAGGTTTTTTCACTGATGACTTCTGTTTGCCTCGGTCAGCCTTGTTAGTTTCCACTCAAGCCCGAGGAACCGTCCCCGCCACCGCCATCAAACGGGACTCCCCTTTCCCGCCTCCTTGTCTTCCTACCCTCTGCCCTCCCCTCCTTGCCCCACTGCGCCCCGCACTACTGCCGCCAGAGCTCCCGAACTGTTCCCCTCGTCCTGTGGCCCTCGGAACCCCGCCCCGCGCCGCCCCGCGCCCCTGCTCCTGAGGCGCAGGGGCGAACACAGCCAGAGCCACGGCTGCACGCTGGCGTTCGGGTGCGGGGCCCCTCCGCCAGTTCTGCGCCTCACCGTCCGCCTTGGCCACTAGCTTTCGAGTCTAGCTAGCCCGACACGATCCCGTCTTCTGGAGAGGAGAGCCTGCGGGCGGGTTGGTTCTTAGCAAGAGCATGTCCAGGCGCCGGGTTCGGCGTGCTTGTCTCAGTGTGCCTCTGCCCTAACCTGGGAGTAGCGTCTGGGGAGCCCTTGCTGGCTGCTCTGCCCCCAGTCCCAGAGATTTCTGAACAAAACTGCAGTCGGTGTCAACCCCCATTGCCCACCCTGGAACTCAAGTTCAGCATGCATTTTTTTCCTGAAGTTTTTCACGCAGAAGAGATGCCGGGTAAATTAGAAACATGTTTGGGAGAGGAGTGAGCAGTAAACGCTGGCATTTAAACAACACAAAAATGCCCAGGCCAGGCCACACGCCCTGGCGGCGCAGCACACCCAACGACAGCGCAGCGCCCTCTGGCGGCCTCGTGGGGCTCCGTCTTTCCCCGCCCCCACGCTCCAAAGGGAGGGAGAGAGCCGCCCCCCAAATCTGAGAAGCGCGGGGACCACTTCGGAGGAAGGGAATTAAAAGTGTCCGACACCAAGGACCTGAGAAATGCCTTTTCTGTTTTCGTGGCTGGCACCCAGGCCAAGAGCCCAGGGACCGGGCCAACTTAAAGGAAACCATTGTTCCACTTTCAAGGGCTGCCTGAAACTTTACCAAAACAACATCATCCCTTTACCTTCAGGCTTGGACTCTTCTTAAAATTCAAATGCCTCGAGGAAGGGTCACTCTTTAAAACAAAGGCAGATGGCAGGCTGTGTCCCCAAATCACCAATGTCATCACCAATAAGTCATAATTATACCAATATACGTACATTTTATACGGTGACGATATTTAATAGATGTCATCTAATTCTCCCTGCCCCCACACCCATTGTTAGGTGCCCGGCTGTCTTTTGTCCCCTCATCAGCAGTGTGATTTCAGCCTGGCCCCCTCACAGTGCCACTGTCTCCACTTTAGCGCGCCCCGGGTTTTCTTGTCCCTTGTCCACCCTAAACATTTCTCTCCTTTTTCCAGTCTTCTCATTCTCACAGCTGCTCCTTGAGTTCAGGCTCACGTAGCTTATTGTCGGGATCACTGATACTCCCATGGGGGCAGCTGGGGTCCTTCCACGGCACACAGGGTCCCAGGGAGAGCCCAGGGGGCTGTCTGAAGTCCCCTCTCTGCCTAACATGCAACCCCACTGCATCTGCTACAAGGCAACCACCCTGTGCTGGTCCGGGATTCTCTTCCCAAAGTCAGCAAAGTACTCTCACTTTCAGCTTCTTCTCTGTCTATCCGGGGAAAAGTGTTGCCACTCCTCCATCTGGTGGAAGCCAGAAAAAGTAGGGGCGCTGGGTTTCTGAGGAACCCAGGCAGGTTCTTCCCCAGCTTCCACTCCTTTTCCTCGGAATCCCTCTTGGGGTTTCTACTTATCCACACTGTCTGGTGGTAATTCCTCTGACTTCATATTCTCTGTCTCTTTGAGGTATTCCCTGCTGTATTTATCACTGCAGAAGAAGCCACCCAGTGGCTTAAAACAATAAACATGTATTTATTTGCTCATGTCTCTGTGGGCCAGCTGGGCAGTGTCTAGCCTGGCTCTGCTGGGCTCACTATGAGTCTGTGGTGAGCTGGCAGGTCACCGGATGGTTTAAGGAGGCCACACTCACACATCTGGTGGTCAGCAGGCCGTCCACGGGGGTGAAAGGGGGACTGGGCCAGGTGCCTCTCATCCGGCAGGCTGTCCTTCCCAGGCTACTCCCTGGGGAAGCAGGGTTTCAAGGATGGGGCAAGCAGAAGCAACAAGGTTTCCTGAGCCCTAGGCTTGGCACAGACACACCCTTGCTTCCAGCACATTCTTTTGGTCAAAGCAAGTCACAAGGCCAGGCCAAACTCAAGTGGCGAGGAAATGGACTTCAGGCCCTGGTAGAAAGAACTGCAAAGTATTGTAGCCATTTTTGCAATCCTCCATACTTGCCCTCTTCTTTCTTGAAGTGTTTACTACCAATACAGTAAACACACTTCAAGGTATCTTACCCCTTACACATACCTAAGACAGGCAGTCTAGCACGGTGCTGAAGCACACATGCCCAGCAGTGCCCGGGTTCAAACCTTGGCTCCACATTTATTAGACATGGGACCTAGGAAAGTTACCTTACCTCTCTGGGCCTTGGTTTCCTAATCTGTAAATTAGGCATTATTGTACATATTAAGTAAATTCATCCATATTAAGTACTTGAGTGCTGTCTGGTACATCCTAAATGCCCAATAAATGTTAGCTACTATGCCATGGGACTGCTGGCTGCTCACCATGGTGGCTAAGACCACCAGCACCGTCTTCCATGGCTGCCCCCCTCCCACCACTGCTAAAGCCAGCAGCCCCCAGCTGCCGGCCCTGCTGGTGCCACCTGGTGTTCACAGTGTCCCATGGAGCTGCCAGTGAAACGTCCCAGTCAGTTTTACCAGCTTCTTCAACGAAGCCCCCCACTCTGCAGCCGGGACATGTTAGCTGTTACAACACCCAGCACCTTGAAAGTTAGGCAGACATGAGGTTTGCTTCTAGCTCTTCTTCCAGACAAGCTAGTCCACCTCTCGGAGTTTCTTTCCTCATCTGTGAAATGGGAGTGCGTGCCGTGCCTCCCACAGGGCACAGAGAGCACAGTGTGACCGGATGAGCCTGTGCTCGGAAATGCTGGCCCTCACTGAACACAGAACTCGTGTTGGCCCTGGAAGCACCCCTCCCATCGGTGCTGAAATATTGCCACGGATGAATACGTTTCCCCCAAAACACCCTTAGCCACTCATTGAGCCCTTAATCTCTCAGTCCACCAAGACGGACCCTGATCCTGGGGCACAAGCTGACCTCTCTGTGAAGTTGCCAGGTTAATGTCTGGCCCCTCCACTCTGCTCCCTGAGGCCTGCGCCTGTGTTCCATCGACAATCTAATATCTCTAATATTTCTCTCATGACTTGGCATAGTAACTGCCCAATAAGTGTTTAATGAAAAAAAGAAGAAATGAATGAGGGTGTAGGAGAGAAAAAACTTTCCCTCTACCCTGCTAGGTCTATGGAATAAACTGCCTATAGGAGGATTAATAGGAGAAAAGATATACAAATTTATAGATTTTTAAATATTATGTGAGTAAGGACATCCCGGGCACGGGGGGGAGTAAATACCTATAAGAGACATGAGTTTGAGAGCAAATACACCATCTGTGTAGGGTAAGAAGGGGTATAGATCATTTAGGGGAGAGAGAGTAAATAATTTTTAGGAAAGATAAATGGGCCTCTAAAGAATCGATGGGGCCCTGGCTGGTGTAGCTCAGTGGATTGAGCACGGGCCTGTGAAGCAAAGGGTTGCCAGTTCAATTCCCAGTCAGGGCACATGCCTGGGTTGCAGGCCAGGTCCCCAGTAGGGGACACATGAGAGGCAACCACACATTGATGTTTCTCTCCCACTCTTTCTCCTTCCCTTCCCCTCTCTCTAAAAATAAAGAAATAAAATATTTTAAAAAAAGAATCGGTGGGAGACACGATGGTGTGCGACAACGCTTGTCGGGGTGTGGTGTGGACTTCCCGCCTCCTCTCCTGCGATGAACAAGGGTCAGTCTTCCTAGTCTGATGAAACTGCCTGGGAGAAGGGAGGGGACGGCGACTGCTGAGTTCCCTGTGGAGGACCTGTCTTTAGGCAGATAAGGGAAGTTCGAGAAATTCTCTCCCTGTGTTGCTTTTTTTCAAGTGCCTTGAGTTGGAAAGAGTCACTGCACCAAAGCAAGCATATTTTGGGGGGCCACGTGCTGAACTCTGTCAAGGACTTCACTTCATTCTGATCATTTCTCTTTCCCTTGGGTAAAACCAACTTCTTCTGGATAACATCCAAACCAAGTCAAGCCACCAGGCAGGAGGAAAGATCACAAGAACCGGGAGTAAGGCGGCGCTCCTCAAACTGGCTGCCAGTTGCAATGGCCAGGGAAGCCCAGGCCCGAGCCGAGAACTCGGTCGTGATTGGCACGGGAGCAGCCGCGTCGCCCAGAACCGGAAGATAGCCCTGGTGTACACACGTCCATCGCTTTCCTGGCATCCAGTCTTCCAGATCTGACAGTCAAGAACCTCAGATTCCATTGCTGCTCCTCATAGAGTTCAGACCACCGTGGGAAATGAATGAGTCTGCGCAGGAAACAAAAGGGCGCACAAACCCACTTCCATTCCATAACGTGTGCTGTGGCAGGCCCAGACACACTGGGGGCGGGGTGGGGAGAAGGCCGCGCATCACAACCTGATGCTTCGGGGAACTCAGAAAATGAGGCAACGTTCACCGACACGTGTGCCACGCAGGGTGAATGCAGAAGCCAGAGGCACAGACTGAGGGTGAGGATGGATGGCTGCACGGCAGATTCCAGGGGCCCTCGGACTGTCCCTAAGGAGCCAGGGTTCCAGGAGTCCCGCGAGAGCACCTGAGCCTGTCAGACAAGCAGCCATTCAAACCAGTGGCCTGGGGAGGGGACAGGGAGAGAAGGAGGAGCAGCTCCTTCTGTGGCGGTGGGACAAAAATATCCCGCTCGACTTTGCCGGGGGAGGCCGCGGGCTCCTGGTATGAAGAGGCTAAGTTCGTAAATCTGTGTTTTGTTTGTTTGCTCTGCCTGCTGCACCTTCAGCTGGGCTCTTTTGAGAGATGGATGTGTCACCATCTGCAAACACCTTGACCCGCACTCAAATTAGAAGGGTGGCAGAAAAGTGCAGAGTGGGTGCGTGTGAGCTCGGGGGTGTGGGCAGTGCTCAGGCAGGAGCTGGGCTGGAGTTTGAGAAAATGGGACTCTTCCTGGAATGCACAGTTCTGGGATTGGAGAGGAAGACCGTCACCTTCATCAGATGAGATTTGTAAACCCTGGGCTTTCCGTTTAGGCCTGCAGGAAGGGGCTCGATTATTCAGAGGATGGGGGAGCAAGGCGAAGGCTGTGCCGATTCCGCGCGGTGCCCTCGAGTTCCTCTGTGGCACACTGACGCGCAGGCTGCCACACACAGGCTGCAGTAACCCTGGAGGCAAAGGGGTGGTCCAGGGCTGTTTACAACAGAACGGGGAGGCTTCTTCAGAACTTGGCCCTGGCCCATCCCAGATCTACGTAATTTCTAGGTATTGGACGCTCCAGAGATCGGCCCTGGGGAATTCAAAATGTCACATATGTGCCTTCAAGTGATTCCAAAGTGCCTAAGGACTGAAGGCCTTTGTAGAGCTGGCAGACGGAAGGAGAAACCCAGTGGCTCCCAAACCTGAGGTTTGAGAGTGGACCCAGAACTTCAAAAGGCGGCCTCTGCCTCAGGTTTCTCAGGTAGACCCAGAAATCCATATTCTTTGATTATGATAATCAGGCAGATTAGGGAATGTTCTTGGAGGGAATTAAGTGGGAAGAAACTTTCCTGATCCGTTACCAGACCCCGGAAGTCTGCACATACCGTCTTTCATCTGGACTGCACAGACCCCCGGAGCGGGCCCAGGGGCGTGGGGATGCGGGGGCCTTTGTGCTCCCACCCACGACCTTGAGTGAGGTACAACTGACATAGAACATCGTGAGAGTTTAAGGGGTATGTGTTGACTTGATAGACTTATATATTGCAAAACGATTACCCCTATAGTGTTGATTAGCACCTCCATTACGTCTCATAATTACCATTTCTTTTTTGT
Source organism: Carollia perspicillata (assembly GCA_004027735.1). Taxonomy (NCBI): domain Eukaryota; kingdom Metazoa; phylum Chordata; class Mammalia; order Chiroptera; family Phyllostomidae; genus Carollia; species Carollia perspicillata. Next base: position 13,010 of record PVKM010022866.1, on the reverse strand, counting down.
GGTGAGAACTCTTAAGATCTGCTCTCTTAGCAACTTTCAAGTCTATAATACGGTATCATTAACTATAATCACCATGCTGTGCATTAGATCCTCAGAACGCATTCGTCTTATCACCGAAAGTTTGTTCCCTTTGACCAAGATCTCCCGCTTCCCGCCCCCCACCCCCAGGCCCTGGTAGCCACAATTCTTGTCTCAGTTTCTACGTGTTCAGCTTTTAAAGATTCCACGTACATAAATGATATCATACAGTATTTGCCTTTCTCTGTCTGGCTGATTTCACTTGGCATGATGCCCTCAAGTTCCATCCGTGTTGTTGCCAATGGCAGAATTTCCTTCTTTCTCACAGCTATGTTATATACAGATGTAGATAGGTATAGATGATACAGACGTAGACTCCGCATCTTCACTCACCTGTTGATGGACACCGGTTGTTTCCGTATCTTGGCTATTGCCAACGACGCTACAGTGAACAATGGGCATGCAGATATTTCTTCTAAATCCCATTTTTACTTCCTTTGGACATATACGCAGGAGTGAGAATGCTAGGTCATAAGGTAGGCCTAGTTTTAACTTTTTGAGGAAACTCCATGCTGTTTTCCATGGTGGCCGCGCCAACTTCCATCTCGCTAACAGTGAGGTGCCCTTTTCTCCACGTCCTTGCCAACGCTTGTCCTCTCTTGTGTCTTCGACGACTGCCACTCTAAACAGGTGTGAAATGAGTGTCGATCCCCATGTTAGAATGCAGATTTCAAAGTCAGCAGAGTCTCTGAATCAGAAAAGCAAGACCCTCCCCAAGGAGAATCAATTTCTTCATATGCTTTTGGCCTCAGAAAAAGGAGCCTCTGCCACTCTACCAGCTACACTGCAGAACAGCAGGCAGTGAACACTCAGCTGCAATTGGGTTCTAGCACTCACAGAATGAACGAAAGCACAGTGCACTTGTCTGTGCCAGCAGAGGCCCTGCTTTCTGGGCCCCCTGGTCACGAGACCACATCTTTGCCAGTCGGTGAACTCCCAGACAACCTGGCCCTTGGCCCTCAACAAAGGCAACCTTCCTTTTACACAAAGCCCCTCAATTCTTATCCAAAAGTAACACTGTGTGCCATTTATACTCTGTTTAATATCAGAATGGGCGGGGGGTCCTCAGAGTCAAAACTGTTTTCATAGTAAGATGTTGTTTGCCCTTTTACTCTCATTTTCTCATGAATGTACAAAGCTACACGCTTTGGGAAAACTCAGTTTGATATCACAGCCGACTGGGTCCAGAAGCCGACAGGAGACTCCATCTGTCTTTTATTAGGCTAAACATTTTAAAAACTTGCAGGAGTGTAAAATGGTGCCACACTTCTCACTAATATTTTTTGTTTTGGAAAATACGTTTTTTTAAACAAATTATATTAATGTAGAGGGTTTGTTAGTGTCATTTTATGTAAGTAAATAAGTACATTTTTTTAAAATTTCAGTTTTAATTTCTAATATGCTAAATATTGGGAAGTAAACCCATGTAAGCAGAAAGTTCCTTGAGGTCCTCATTAATGTTCAAGAGTATGAAGAAGTCCTGATATCAAGAAATGTGAGAACCACAAACAACAAGTGCTGGTGAGGGTGCGGAGAAAGGGAACCCCAGTGCAATGTTGGTGGGAATGCCGACTGGGGCAGCCACTGTGGAAAGCAGTGTGGAGGTACCACAAAAAATTTAAAAAATTGATCTACCTGCCTTTTAACCCAGGGATCCCACTTTTCAGAATATATCCAAAGAAATCCAAAACACTAATTTGAAAGAACATAAACACCTCTATGTTTATTGCAGCATTAATTACAACTGCTAATATATGGAAGCAGCCCAAGTGTTCCTCAGTAGATGAGTGGGTAAAACAACTATGGGACATTTACACAGTGGAATACTACTTGACTGCAAAAAAGAAGAAAATTTTACCCTTTGCAACAGCATGGATGGACCCAGAAAACATTATGTGAGGTGAAATAAGCCAGTCAGAGAAAGACAAGTATCACATTATTTCACTCATACGTGGAGTCTAATGAACAAACTGAACTAATAAGCAAAATAGGGACAGACTCATTGATAGAGACCAGGGTGACAACTCTTGGGAGGGGGCAGTTAGGGGGCGGAGGGATCCAGCAGAAAGGAAAAAGGATTCATGGATATGGACCACAGTGTGGTGATTGTGGGGGGCGGGGATACACGGTAATAGAAAAAATATAATAAAGCGTATTTTTTTTTAAAAAAAAGAAGTTTGATCTGTCTCTTTCTCCTTTCCTTCTCCTGTGTCTAAAAATAAATTAATAAAATCTTTTTTTTTAAAGAAGTTTGAGAACCCCTGCCTTATTTCTTCCCCAAATCCTAGATTTTTCCTAGGCGCCACACCCAAGTTTTCACGTGTACAAGCTCCCCCTTCCCACCGACAGTTGGGCTCCACCTTGGTGACATCAACATCTCTCTTTTCGAGGACAGCTGCCTCAAAGCTCCGCACAGCCCCACACCTGGTCCTCCCTCCCTGACCTCCAGAGAATGCGTTCCTTTGACAGAGCTCAGCACACCTAGGATGGCACAAGACATTTACGTACATTCAGGGAAGTGAAGGGCGAAAACACAGTCACTGTCCTGAAGGAACTTTTGATTTATGGGAGATATGGACAGGTAAGCAGCTGTCTGTGAATACTTGTTATTGCTGCTTGCCAGCAAATACCCTGGAGGAGAGCGGGTGGGTATTGAGTCAGCCCTCCCGCTGCCCCAGATTCCTGAGATCCCGGGGCGCGCGCGCGCCCTGGTGGCCGCACCTCGTCAGCGCAGCCTTTGCCTTCTGGAGCTGCGGGAGGCGCACTAGGGCAAGGACTCAAATTTTGGGATTCCGGCGCCGGGGCACCATCATTGTAAGGATCCACCTCGGTCCTCGGAAGCCTTCTGTTCTGACCCTCTGTGTAGGCTTACCCCTTGATGAGTAATTCCGGCCGGCTTCTGCCTCTGTGCCGGCCCTTTATGGATGCTGGTACCAACCCCATTAGTTAGTGACAGAGTTGTTACGGTAGAAATGTGCGGTGCGGATTGGACCCAAGTCCAAGAAGAGCGACGCCAAAGTTCCAGCTCTTACTGCCATGCCTGATAGCAAATAATCTCACCTCTAAAGCAGCCCTGAACTTTGGCGATTGGTGGATACTCTACATTGGGGCCAAGTTTCTTCAGGAGGGGAAAGTGAGCCCGGACTCCGAATCTCATTCGCTTAGGCTGTGTTCCCCACTCTTCCTGACGGTGTGGTTGTACTTCCTGCACTCTTATCACGGGGACCAGAACCCCCAAGATCCCCACCAGTCCTTCTAGGCCTTCCTTCCAGGGACTGAGGGACCCTCCTCTTGCTGTTAAAAGAACTCTAGTAGTCTCCTATAAAAATCCCAGAACTCCTCAGAGTGAACGTGCAGGTGAGCACTTCCACTGTGATTTACTCAACACACCACAAAGTAAGCCCCAAGATCGAGGAACAAAACACCAAAGTGTCTCACTTTTAATCAAACCCTAGAAATTCAGAATGAAAACATCCTCAAACTGGGAACGGTATTGAGGGTTGGGGGAGTGGAATTTCAGGGACAGCAAGGTATCCTCAGGGACCCACCTGCCTAAGGGTCCCTCCTGCAGTTCTGACCCAGAGTCCATTAGCAGGGACCTCTCTGTCCCATAAGCAAGCTCCGCCATCTTAACCCAGTGGTTTCCATGGTAACCAACAAAGCATGCCCCCTTTTCTTTCCTACAGATATTCCCCCCACCCCTCCCTGTCCCTGTCAGGCATGACACCAGTCCCTGTCAGGCGTGACCTACAACTGGATTCAACACAAATACTACTCCCATAGGTATCGCTTACCCCCTTCAGCACATGTTTTAAGACAGTACTCAAACTGTTTCTTTAACTTACATGGAAATACCCTTTAAAAATAAACCAGTAATGTCAGGCACACGAGGGTTTATTTTATTATTCTTTTTACTTTCGTGTATGCTTACAATTTTCCGTAATTAAATGTTTAAAGGAAAAATTTTTCCAAGAATATTTTGAACAAAAAAGAAACATTTAGAACACTCTTCTTTCAACATTCCTGAAGAAAATATTGTCTTTGTGAAGAATGCTAAGAGGTTACAACATAACTACAATTTTCTGCAAAAGGAAGTCTAAGATGATTTGGGGTATGGCAAAAACGACGTAGCTTAAGACTTTAATTTTGAAACACAACGAGAATATAAACAAGCTTAAGGGTATAAGGCGGTAAAACAGAGATGTTTGGGGCTAACTTTTAAACTCAACCATGTTGCCCGTCTTCCACAACCCCATTCCCATCTTTTCCCCATGCAGCCCCCTCACCCTTAATGAACTTTCAAATGTTCTGGAGGAGAAACCCACCAGTGAGGACACCTATGGCTCTAGCACTAAGGCAGAGGTTGAGTCAACTCTGGTCCTTGGGCCAGGTCTGGCCTGGGGCCTAGTTTTATAGGGTCATTCTACTGAGAATGGTTTTTGCATAGATAAAAGGCTGTAAAAAGCAAACACAAAGAAGAATATGGGACACAGACTAATGTCCACCCTCTGGCCATGTCTGATTCATGAGCCCTCTCTAAACCATCTCTGCCAGAGGCCGACTGGGGCCCTGGGGAGCCTCGGTAAGCCCCGCTTTTCTTCCCTCCAGGCAGCAGTGACAGAGGTACAGCCAGGAAGTTGCCATGCCGACAGGGAATTGAGTTCTTAAAATAGTCCGCAGTGCTCAGGCATTTTGGGGGTGGGTGGATTTGGAGAGAGAGGGGTGGGGAGAGATGATAAAGTAATGAGTCAGACTCAACTGCTGACAGCTGCTCCGTCATCCCTCCGGCAATCATCGGAGGTGGGAAGGGGGTAACTCTCTGAAACTAGGTCTGAAAGAGGCATTTTCTATTCAGAGTCTGGAGAGCTTTGTCTCCTCACACTGTTTTCCTGCCTGATGAAAGGAAATCCCCCTCGCCCCCTCCCACCCCTCCCACCCCTCCGCCCTGCAGAGAACAGAAGCAGGAAGAGCCCGTCTTGGGGAGGCGAACTCTCCTTCAGAGGGACTGCTGTGCAGGGCGTGGCTCCCGGGAGGCCCGAGTCTTACCATCCTTGTCATCACCTTCTCGTCACGGGACCAGAGTGGAGGTGTGTCACTAAAAGTGTGACTTTTACCCAGACAGACCAGTCAATCAACACTTATTCTTTGAAAATCCCTTGTCACCCTTCTGCGGGAGCCCTCCATTCCAAGAAAGGCAACTAAGTCCATTTTGGGTTTTTCTGTGGTAAAATATATATAAAGCATAAAATTCACCATTTGAACTATTTTTACTGTGCAGTTCGGCGGCACCGAGTACCTTCACGTTGTCGTGTCACTATCACCACCATCCGTCGTCAGAATTCTTTATCGTTTCATACTCGCCGACTCTAGACTCCACACCTACTCCCTGCTTCGTACCCTGCCCCCCAACCCCTGGCACCCTCTCTTTTACTTTCTGTCTCTGTGAGTTTGGCTCTTCTAGGAATCTTCTCTAAGTTAAATCACACAGTATTTGTATTTGTTCTTCTCTGTCTGGCTTATTTCACTTCACCTATCTTCAAGACTCATTCATGTTGAGGGAAGCATTTATTAAGTTATAAGCATTAGAACTTCATTCCTTTTTTAAGGTTGAATACTATTCCATTGCATATATATACACACGTTTTGTTTTTTCATCTATAAGCAGCCCGGGAGGGGTGCCCTGTTTCATAGCCCCAGCACCCCGAGTTGAGTTTCTGACCTCACCACTCTGATCAGAGAAACCTGACCCAGTGGATCCCCGCCAGGCTTGAGTGACAGGCCCCATGCTTCCTCCAGCTGCAGGGGCCCACCTGGCCGAGGCCTCGCCCGGGGGCCGACAGGGAGGAAGAGCCCCACACAGAAAGAACGGTGTGGACGAGACTGCTCAGAGGGAAGGGCCTGCCTATGCTGGTCACCTGGGAAGAGGAAAGAGAAGGGAGAGCCCCCCTCGTGTGTTCCATCTCCTTGGAAAGCACCACCACTGGGAGCCTCTGCCGCAGAGCCAGGTCAGCGCTCACCTGCACGGGTGGGGACACAGTTCTTCATCATGGCTTCTCTTGGCTGACACACAGTGCTACCCAGTGTCCTCAACAACATCCTGTCTGTGACACAGAGGAGCTCCCCGGAGCACATCCTAGCACACCCCTCAGCGGAGGGGGCTCCCGGGGTCAGTGCAGCACTAAGACTGTGGAGGGGGGAAGGGCAGGACAGCTGAGTGCATGCGTGCTTGCGTCTTTATCGCCACTGCCACCACCGTCACAGCAGTTTCAACTGACTGAGCGAATATACCGAGCGAGGCGCTTCACACTCACCTTCATGTTGCATGTTTTAACCCAAAGGTCAGGTGGGGGCTGCTTTTCCCTTGAGATCCATATGAAATCACACTGATAACTGGCCCTGACAAACACATCCATCCAAAGTCGATGGATATCCAGAGCCCTCGCCCCATTTCTATTAATTTTGGGCTGAGGTTACAGAGATGAGTTTTTCATTGCTCAGGGCCAGTTCTACCTCATGGGCTCCCACTTTTAAGAGCGGTTTTGGCCCTGGCTGGTGTAGCTCAGTGGACTGAGCATGGGCCTGTGAAGCAAAGGGTCACTGGTTCGATTCCCAGTCAGGGCACATGCCTGGGTTGCAGGCCAGGTCCCCAGTGGGGGACATGTGAGAGGCAACCACACATTGATGTTTCTCTCCCACTCTTTCTCCTTCCCTTCCCCTCTCTCTAAAAATAATAAATAAATAAATAATTTAAAAAAAGAGCAGTTTTGTTTCTTCTGGCAAGTCATGGCTAGTGTGAAACCCTCCTTTGGTTTCCACTGCAACAGCCCCCACACAGACGGCCCTGGCGAGGTGAACTCTGCTTGGACGTGAAGGTCAAGGCTCATGCTGCAGTCTTCTGCCATGTGGCCTCATCGCTTTGCTTTTCCTCCTCAGCTCTGTACCTGATCTCCTCCCTCCTGGGTTACTTGGGGAGCTCCAATTATTCTCCCTTTATGGTGGAGAAAAATTCAGCTTTCCCAGCCCTTTCTCCTGAACACGCACATCCGACCCGGAAGAGCAAAAGACCTCTGCTGGACACAGTCAGGTGGGTCACGAACACCCAGCGCTATCCCCCCTGCCACCCTAAGAATACGGATACTTACTGTCTCCCACTGCGGGATTAGAAATTCCCCGAAGGCAGGGACCTTGTTGTTTCGTTCTCTGTGACGTGCCCTGCACCTGGCACAGCGCTCCGCACGTGTGGGCACTCCCGAAACTGGCCAAAGTCCCTGCTTGTTCGAAAGCAGCCTGGCCCCCCACCGTGAGCCAGATAAATCCAGTCTTCAGGAGCTCAAAAGGTTTAGGAGACACTGATTCACTGACAAGACTTACCGTTCTTCTAGCGAGTGAATGTTTGTATAGTATTTCCGGTGTGCCGCACACGGAGTGTGGACCTAGGGGGGGAAATAACCACTCTGCCCTGGAAAGTTCCACCGTGGGGGGCACGACAGTCACACATTTGATTGCCACCAAAGCGGGAATGACTGAGTATGGACAAAGGGATCTCAGAAGGAGTGGATTCTGCTTTGGGGTGGGAAGGTGGGTTGAAAGGGCTTTCCAGAGGATAAGACACTACTGCGGGCATTTGAGGCAAAAGTGGAGAGTGGAGGAGCCTGGCCCCCTGCGAGGGTGGGGAGCAGCACGCACAGGAAATGCGCCTGGAGCCAGGCTGGACAGGAGGCTGCAGGCACCCAGCAGGCGTTCTGGCTGCAGTCCTCGTGCTGTCCCCACTCCATCTGCCCCCGGGGAGCACGGAGGGCAGGGTGAGTGGAAATCTTCTAGATGTTTGCTTACTTCAGCCAGCTCTCTACCCCCTGACGTGCCAGCTCCCTGGGGTCTAAGAGGGAAGAAAAGGGTGGACTGAAATGAGAAAATACTCGTGTGAAGGAGGCAAAAGCAGCTGGAAGCACAACACTCATTTGGAGATGGAATGAATAAATCAGATAAAATCCTAAATAAATATCTTGCATGGTACTAATTGCGTTTTAAGAGCTGCCACTGGAGAACAGATAAAATGATGCTGTATTTCATTAGAGGCTTTCTTAATTCCATGGTATTTGCCAGCAAGCCCTATTAAAGCACTCTGTAATTAAAGACCAGTTCTGGGTCCTGTAATTTAGAGCATTATCAAAATATGGCAAGAGGCAAGGACACGGAAACAAACACCACCTTCACAAGGTCCTTGTAGCTGGCACCGAGTGTGGATTTGCAAAGCTCAGCCTTTTCACCGCCCCTGCTGGGGGTGGGGGGTGATCTGTCCACGTTGGTGTTTTCCACTGGACAGGTGACCAGTTATCTTTTCATCATCCCACAGGAGTATGGATGGAGAAGCAAATTAGCTCTTTTTCTGAAATGATTTTTTATTGCGATATAATTCTCATAACATAAAATTACCACTTTAACATTTACAAGTCGGCAGTTTTTAGTATATTCACAGTGGCATGCAACCGCACCACTATCTAATTCCAGACTATTTTCACCGACCCCAAAAAGAAATCCCGTACCCATTAGCAGTCAGTGCCCATTCCCACCAACCCAGCCCCTGGGAACCACTGATTTGCTTTCTGTCTCTACTAATACAGATGCCCGCTCTGGGCAATTTATATAGATGGAGTCATACGGTATGTGGTTTTCTGTCACTGTTTTCCTTTCCTTCAAATATTTTCAAGACTCGTCCATGTCGTAGCAGTGCTTCATTCCTCTTTATGGCTGAGTAACACTCTGTTGCCTGGATTCGCCGCCTTTGTGTATGCAGCCACACATTCGGGTTGTTCCCATTTTCAACTGTTACGGGTAACGCTGCGATGAACACTCACAGTCACCTTCTTGCAGGTCATGTTTTCAGTTCTCTCGGGCTACAAGCCTCGCAGTGGAGTTTCTGGGGCACGGGACGACCCAGGGCTGGATGCGGAGGAGCCGCCAGACTGTTCGCACAGCAGGGGCCCCGCTCTACGTGCCCAAAAGCAAGCTGCGGAGCTCCCAGCTTGTCCACGTCCTCCCCAACACCTGTCACTGTCCAGTGCTGTTGAGTGCAGCCATCCTCAGTGTGAGAAGTGGTATCTCACCGCGACTAAGTATATCCGCGGACGGTGCAAATAGCCATCCATTGCTTTCGTGCTTCGAGGCCACATAGAATCTCTCTGTGTTCGGCCAGCGGGAGACAGGACGTGGTCCTGCTTCCCCCATTCCCTGCACGCGAAACTGGCTTTGGAGACTCCTCCTGACCCAGAACGCTCCAGCAGGTGGTTAGCGGGAGTCAAACAGATGGAGCCCGAATCCCTGTGTCGCATTTATTAGCTTGGGACGACCCTGGGAACATTATCAGACCCTCCTAAGCCTCATTTCTAAAGTAGAAACCATTTCAGTGAGTGCTGCTGTCTTTCAAGGATGCTAAGCTACACCTCGCTCACATCTTACCACGTCTGAAATCAGAATGTGTCGTAAAATGTGTGTCAGGCAGGCTGCAGTCGGGACAGAGTTGTCACTGCCTGAGTGTCCACGTCAAAGTCTGCTAGCTGGGGGTCGGCTGCCTGGGAGACAACCCCTGAGACAACAGTGGAGCCTCTTTCAAGCGATGCAGCATTGCCATTGTCTTGGCACCCGGGACAACACTGTGGGGAAAACAGGGCCCCGTGACTTTGAGTCAAAGGGTGATCGAAAGTGTGAACCTCCGCATGGAAGGTTAGCAACAGGGGAGTGGGAGGAGAGGGTGGGGAGACGGTACAGAGAATAAGTAGCATAGACGGTGGGGAGAAAACAGACAGGGAGAGGGCCAGAGTAGTGTGGGAAATGTAGGAGCTAAACAACTTATGACACATGGACATGAACTAAAGGGGGGGAGTGTGGGTGGGAGGGGGTGTGCAGGGTGGAGGGGAATGAAGGGGGAAATGGGAGAACTGTAATGGCATAATCAATAAAAATATATATATTAAAAAAATAAAATAAATTAAAAAAAAGAAAGAAAAAAAGAAAGTGTGAACCTCCAATGTGAGAAAGTTCAGGGATAGCATGACCACTTTACTTCTCTTGTATTTTTCTTCTTTTAAATCTATGCACAAGGGTGGTGTGTGGCAAACGTCTTTATTTAAATAAATCTAGCCCTGATCGATGTGGCTCAGTGGATTGAGGGCCGGCCTGAGAACGGAAGGGTCGCAGATTCCACTCCCATTGAGGGCACAGGCCTAGGTTGTTGCGGGCCAGGTCCCCAGTAGGGGGCGCACGAGAGGCAACCACACCTTGATGTTTTTCTCTTTTCCTTCCCCCTCTCTAAAGATAAATAAAATCTTTAAAAGTAAATAATTAAAAGAGCTCTTTCAGTATAAAATAAAAAAATTCTAAGTGCTAAGAAGCCCTTGTGTCAATTAATTGGCATTTTTTCTTTTGCGGGGGATCCTAAAATACGATACACATCACAAGCAGTGATGAAATAACATACAGGTACTACTCCCTACAGTGAGAGCCGGGGAGAGGTCTGGGAGAGGCAGTGTGTGAGGAACACTGCAGAGCCTGACCGAGAGCAGTCAGGCCGTCGACAATGATGGTTAAGAACGTTATTAATAATAATGTACCCACTTGGCTAGTGTTACGACATGTGTATCTATTGCCCAGCCTTTTACAAGTGACCTGTCTCCTGACCCTTCATCGAATGAATGATCCTGGAGGAGGAAAAACCGCAATAAATGCTTCTGTCTTTCTTTTAGCCCCCAGAAAAATCAATAGAATCAGCTGGCCAAGAAACCTTTTAAAACGTAGTCAAAGGCTCAGAAAAAGGCTTGTTGGGTGCTGCTTGCAAGACTGAAAGGTGACATGCGGATGCCGCCCCCTCCTAGGCGGTGTCCACTCGGTGCCGTGTAGCTTGGTCCTGCCCAGCAGTGGGTCTCTGTGCCCCGGGGTATGTGTGCTTCAGCAGCCCTCTCTCGGCAGCTCAAGAGTTCTGGGTAAGAGGATTTGGGGAGGGCTAGAGGGGAGACCACGTGGGAGTGTCACGTGCTTCCCTGTGAGCCTGAGAGACTGGGCTTCAGTGGCTCTTTGAGAGCTAGGTGTGGGCCCTCTGCATTTGGGCCAGGTTCATGACCACCTGAGGAAGTTGACGTGGCCAGGGGCCAGGCAGAGAGAGGGAAGGAACTGCCCTCTACCCAGGGTGGGGCAGGGGGAACATCGCTGTTGCTTGTGGACAAAGAAAAGTCACGAAGGCAGCCACTGCAGAGACATCTTAAATCCCGTCCAATGTGCAGGGGTGGCAGGGGCTGTGAGGGACTTCGGCTGAAAGGAAGTGAGAGGTGACCCTCCAGACCTCATGGCTGTACTGTGACGCCTGGGGAACCGTGCATAAGCCCCCGCCTTTAGGGATTCTCTGAGGAACACCCAGAATGCCCATAAGCACGAGAGTCACTTCATCCACCTGCCACCCAGAGGTCCCCAGTGTCTGGAGACAAGGGCACCGCCTTGGGTTTTGCCCTTTTTCCCTGTGGACAGGGACCCTGTCCACCTGTAGGTAGGGAAGGAGGAAGAAAAAGCCACCTTTTCCAGGCAGCCAGGGAAATGGAAGAAAATGCAATGCCTTCTGATTATTTGCCTATCATGTTTGTTTAAAATGCCAGACACTGCCCTGGCTGGTGTGGCTCAGTGGATTGAGCGCGGGCTGAGAACCAAAGGGTCTCCAGTTCAACTCCCAGTCAGGGCACATGCCTGGGTTGCAGGCCAGGTCCCCAGTGGGGGCGATGTGAGAGGTAACCACACATTGATGTGTCTCTCTCTCTTTCTCCCTCCCTTCCCTTCTCTCTAAAAAAATAAACAAAATATTTTTTAAAAAATAATTTAAAAAATAAAATGCCAGACACACACACACAAACATACACACTACAAAATCTTTTTCTCTCTCTCACTATGATACGAACTCCTTGAAAACACAGCTTATACCACCCTTGGATGCCTAACACCATACATGGCACACACCAGGCATATTCAGTGGATATCTGCCCATTTATTCCTTTTTTCTTTCACTCGGCACTTACTTGAGCAGCCCAGCTTAGTGCTAGCGATGGAGCTGGAAATAAAATGGACGCGCCTCTTGTCTTGCAGGATCTTGCTTCTGCAGGGATGGGGTAAGGCATGCTTCTGTAGAGCTCAGGCCACTCCAGGAGCGGCAAATTCAAACCCCCATGGGGCCAGGCAGGAACGGGAGCAAGTGGTCCAGTATAAGACCGCAGAGGCGCTGGCAGCTTCCGTGGAACAGGACCCTCGGCGCCTCGGAAGGCAGCAGCAGCAGCTGTTCTCGTGACTTCTGAAACGCCAAGCCCATCGTTGCCACATTGCCCATTTGTTCCAAAGGAGCAAGAAAATTGGAATTTCACATGAAATGTCCCCACAAAACACATCAGCGGGCTGGTTCTGTTCCAGGACCGCCTCTAGGGGGCTGCCCAGAATCCAGGGCCGTGCTGCCTCTTTAGGAGTTAGTTAGCCAGGGCTTTGGAAAAGCTTTATACAAAGAACTTAGTTTTATTTAAATGTCTTTGGCCCAATAAAGAAATATGTTAACAATCTCAACCCCAAGTGCTTAATCAGCTAAAATGTGCGACAAGTAAAATGAGCACTCTGGAAAAGGCTCGCGGCCTGTTTCTGAGCAGCCTCCACCGTCTGATCACAGAAGTGCTCTTCCTGCCAGGGCCACGACAAAAGCCACAGGCAACCTGGTCACCGTTTGAGAGGAACGTGCCAGCAAGTTGCGTTAACTCCAGTTTCATTACCTTGAAAATGAGTCCCTCACTCGGAGACTCAGTGACAGCTGCCGGGGCTGATTCCTCCTTCTGCGGCCCCCCTTCGCTCCCTGCCCTGGCACGGCCCAGAACGTCAGGCCCCGCAGCCAGGCTGCAAGCGGAGCTGGAGGAGACGAC
>PVKM010022865.1:0-21537 GCA_004027735.1 Carollia perspicillata | reverse complement strand
GTTCTTAACAAGTGCCCTGCTTTTCACACAGCCCAACTTTCTAACCAGACTGTAGACTATCCCGGTCAAGGTCCGACATGGCCCAACTCTTTTCCCTTCTCTAGGTGTTGCCTGGCTCCCCAATTTCTCCGGTAATGACCTAGCTGGTGTCCACAGTCCCAGTGGGTGTACAGTGCTTCTGCGTCTCCTGCTTTATCTCTATTCCGCCCTGAGACTTCCAGCACGCAGGTTCCTCCTGGTGGTGGGCTGCTCTCCCTGCTCTGATAGGGGACGACGGGGCAGGTGCTCTAATTACCCCCCCCATCCTTTGGCTGGTGCCAGCCCGGTGGCTGCAGCAGCCTTGGTCCCTGTGCAGATCCCAGGGACCTTAGTGTCCCAACAGAATCTCCTCACTATGTTTTTCAATGTCCTCTACAATTTTTGGTCTCCAAACTTTATATAAACTGGGATTCCGTTGGCTGTTCACTCTGTTCCTCAGATCGGCTCTGTGTTCCAGCCGGGCACAGGGAGAACAGGGCTCCACTCTCACCTACCTCACTGCCATCTTCTCTAAGACACTTTTTACTAAAAGTTTAAAACAGGCACCACAATGGGAAAAGAATGTTGTAAGACATATATCCAGCAAAGACTTAGTTATCCCCATGCCAATGCTTTTCACATTGTCTTTCTCTTCAAGGTCTCCAGAAAAGCATGTTGCTCTGATGTTTACCACACAAGGTAGTGCAGAAAGAACAGCCATGAATCAGTGTATGCAGACAATGCCGCGGGTGGTCTATCTTAGAAACAGTGACTAGATTTGTTGAATGAATTAAAAATCTAACCTGGTTGATTATGAAAATAAAATAATTAGCACAATACTATAGGTTTTCAAGAGAGTAAACTCTGATATTTAATTATTTTTATGTCCCATATTATAATTTATAGGGTTATTAAAAGGCAGACTACATAGTAAACATTTTGGTTATAAAAGTGTTTATTAGAACTATTGCATAAAATATCAAATATTTGTGTCATAGTATTTTCTCCCCTTAATTCACTCTATTTTCATGGAGATGTACATATTTATTAATAACACCATATTTATCTGTCCTAATGTTAACAATAATCCAAAATAATTTGGATTAATAATTTGTCATGTTTATTATACCTGTTACAGATTTAACAAGAGAAAAAATCAACTTCTATTCAAAAGAAAAAATAACCTGCCTACTTAGGATGAGACAATTGAATTTTAGCAGCAGAGTGTATTTAAAAAGTCTTAGGACTTTTGGATGTCGTAAATCTCAAACAGTACATTAACAGTACATTAAAACAAAATGGCTGGTTCTTATAAAATTAATTTTATAATGAAATACCAGATGAATAATTACTATTTGAAATAGGTATTGTGGATTCTTATAAAATAAAGTGAGAAATGAAACTTTTTAGGTATAGTTAAAAATAGATAATTAAAGCTAATTTTATAGAATTTCATTAAAATAGTTAACTCCATTACATAAATTATTTAAATAAAGAAAGCTAAACAGTTATTAAAGCCACATAATTTTTAGACAGAATAAATTATTTTAAAAAAATTCATAACAATATAAGAGCAAGTAAAATTACTAACAACTTAAATTGATGACAAACAAGACAAAAGAATGAGTGCATACTAATTCAACCATAAAAGTTATCTCTCTTTATTGTGATTACTATTTTTAAACTGTATTTAAATTAATTCATATACGTTTATGAAATAATGTCAATGATTTTAAAAAGTAAGTTTGCAGAGCTTGTACAATTAGAAAATAACTTTTCCAAGGCATCAATCACTTTGAGAGATTATTCACATCTTCAAAATATGCTGCTTCTGAATTTAAAGATGTTTTAGAAAATAAAACAGGATAAAATATATGTATTTACACATAAGTACATTTATGAACGCTGTTGATATAACTATTCTAAATGTTTTCCTTAAAATTATATTCAGGAATTATAATGTAATTTTTTCAGGAACAGATTCAAAGATAATAAAGATTAATTCTGAATTTTAGAAATAATGGAGTACATACTAAGCTTGATTGACATTTTGATCTTGTGAGATGAATTATGCATAAAGATCATCATTAATGCAGAAGAAATAAACTCCAACTGGTTTCACTTGTAATTTTAAAGCATACATCCTTTTGGGCATCAGATACCTTCAATTTTTATCCTCGGATTTTGACACAATTTTTGCATAAGCCTAGACCCCTATATTTCCATCCTGACAACTATTTTCCTTAGAAATGCTTTGCTTTATTTACCTTAGAAGAAAATTAATGCTTATCACTCAAGATGTGAAGCATGATATTATGTAGATATGTTCTACAAGTTCATGATGTTTTCAGAATTAGTCTATTTATTTAAATTCAAATGATTGACCATTGTTCTTACAGCTTATTGTCTTACTCAAGAATTGAGATCTGACAGTTCTTTTTCTTTTTTAAAAAATATTTTATGGATTTATTTTGGAGAGAGGAAAGGAGGGAGAGAGGGAGAGAAACATGAATGTGTGGTTGCCTCTCATGCACCCCCTACTGGCGACCTGGCTTACAACCCATGCATGTGCCCTAGATTGGGAATTCAACTGGCGACCCTTTAGTCCTCAGGCTGGCACTCAACCCACTGAGCCTCACCAGCCAGAACAGTTCTAATATTTTCATCAGTATTAAAGAGAGTTAACTTGAATGTTGTTTTATGTACCATACTGACCATGTTCTCTATAATTTTTAATCCTTTTGTGCTGCTAAAAACTTTTATTCTTGACATTATTTTATAGACTCTTTTTTAAAACCAATCAATTGTCTCACATGAAGCTTTTATTACAGTTATGCAAATTGTCAAAGCATCTCCTTATATGACAAATAGCATATCTTTCTTACTATAACTATTTATATAAGAATGATTAAATGATTAAATGTGAATGATTAAATGATTAAATTTGAATATTGTGCTGTGATATAGTGTGCATTTGAGCCATCATCCAGTGATCGTGCCTCCAATTCTATACATGTCAAAAGTTCAGCATCCTTACTTTTTGGTTAATGTAATAAATGAGCTCACTCTGTGCTAACCCAAGATGTAAATATTTAACAAATGGCTCTTAAGTTTTATTTGGGCTGATCTTTTGCTCTTATTGTCAACAACCACAGTACTAACGGATGAAGGCACAAAAATTTAATACATTAATATTTTTTATCAGCTTGTGAAAGAGTTATCTTTGTTAGCTATGTTACCTTTGTGCATATGAGATTAAGAAACAGAAGCTGAATGCTCATGATACCTTTGGATTGGCTGAAATAACAGCTTTCGAAAACATTTAATGACATTCCTTGTTGATGGAGAGAGGTTGCCACTATGAGCTTTGTATTTACATGTCTTATTCAATACTTTAAATAAATACTTTGGATTAATAATTTGTCATGTTTATTATACCTGTTACAGATTTAACAAGAGAAAAAATCAACTTCTAGTCAAAAAGAAAAAATAACCTGCCTATTTAGGATGAGACAATTGGATTTTAGCAGCAGAGTGTATTTAAAAAGTCTTAGGACTTTTGGATATCGTAAATCTCAAAATTAGTCAATAGTGATATATAGTTGCTAAAAAGATACACATTTTTCAGAATAAGGGGGGGGAATAATTCTACACTTTGTCTCTG
Source organism: Carollia perspicillata (assembly GCA_004027735.1). Lineage (NCBI taxonomy): Eukaryota > Metazoa > Chordata > Mammalia > Chiroptera > Phyllostomidae > Carollia > Carollia perspicillata. The sequence continues at coordinate 17,855 of PVKM010022865.1, read as the reverse complement.
AATAACCTGAAGTGTTATTTAGAGTGATAATATTGAAATAAAAAACAAATGAAAGAGTACTCATGGATTTACAGATATTTTAGAATGTACATGAAGTATGTACATTAAGAATGGGTAAGTTTACCTTTGAAAAATAGACTTTGGGCTGGCTGACTTTTGTTTTCAAATGTTTGAGATTCTTCATTGGTGAAACATACAGACTTGTTGCATGTCTGGCCATAAATTGTTAAACCACCAGAGGGTCAGGTTACATGTTTTTTGTTTTTTCACTATAAGGAAGAGCTTTCTAATACTGATAACTATCTTGAAAAGTGGTGATGTTTATACTACTGTGAAAATATATTAATAATCTGTGATTTTCAAGCTTAGAGGATGTTCCAGGGTTATGGAGGCATATTGGTGGAACAAGGGACCTCCACCTCTAACTGAATAAAAGCAATAAAAACTCCACATCTATATACTTTATGTATCTAGCTTTTGTAAGATTGAAATAAAAAAATTATTATAAATGTTTTACAATTTTACAACTACTCAATTACATAACCATCTGGCAGTAGTATTGTAAAGAAAATTTAGGAGTTCTGGCCAAGATGGAGGTATAGGTAGATACACTTTTCTTACTCACACAACCAGAAGAAAGAAACAGCCAAATTAAAAACAAAACAACCAGAACTTCCAGAAGATTGAACTGTATAGAAGTCTCAAAGGAAGGAGTTAAAGAAGAAACATTCATCCAGACTGTTAGGAGAGGTAGAGATGGGTAGCTGGGGTAGAGGGAACACCCAGAAAGGTGGCAGCAGGTGGACCAGGCACACAAGGAGGTGGGTGATGGATCAGACAGTCCATACCCACAGTTGTATGTGGATAAACTGGGAGGAACCATTGGGGAGCCAGACAGACTTCACAACTCAGGGTTCCAGTGCAGAGAAAATAATGTCTCAGAACCTCTGGCTGTAAAAATCTGTGGGGGTTGTAGCAGAAGATCAAACTGCCAGTCTCTTGAAAATGGGGTAAGTGCTGAGAATGAGGCATTGTTCCCTCTCTGATCCCTACCTTGCATATAGCACCATAACACAGGGAAGTGGATTGCCCCACCCTGGTGAATACCTAAGCCTCTGCCCCTTACAATGTAACAGGTGCACAGATACAGAGAAATATGGCCCAACTAGAGACCAGATCAAAATTCCAGAAAAAGAACTAAGCAACAAGGAGATAGTCAACGTATCAGGTGCAGAGATCAAAACACTGCCAATTAGGATGCTCACAGAAATGATTGAGTAAAGCGGCAAAACAAGGGAAGAAGTGAAGTTTATGAAAAGTGAAATGAAGAAAAATATACAGGGAACCAAGAGTGAAGGGAAGGAAACCAGGATTCAAATCAATGATTTGGAATAAAATGAAGAAATAAACATTCAACCAGAACAGAATGAAGCAACAAGAATTCAAAAATATGAGGAGAGTCTTAGGAACCTACAGGACAACTTTAGACATTCCAACATCCAAATCATAGGGGTTCCAGAAGGAGAAAAGAAAGAGCAAGAAATTGAAAACTAATTTGAAAAAATAATGAAGGAAAACTTTCCCAATCTGGCAAAGGAAATAGATGCACAAGTCCAGGAATCTCAGTGAGTCCCCAAAAATGTTGGACCTAAAGAGGAACACACCAAGACATATCTTAATTAAATTGCCCAAGATTAATGATAAGGAAAAAATCTTAAAAGCAGCAAGAGAAGAGAGTTACCTCCAAAAGGAGTTCCCATGAGACTAACAGCTGATTTCTCAAAGAAATTTTCCAGGTAAGAAGGGGCTGGAAAGAAATATTCAAAGTCATGAAAACCATGGATTTACATCCAAGATTACTCTATCCAGCAAAGCTATCATTTAGAATGGAAGGGGAGATAAAGTGCTTCTCAGATAAGGTCAAGTCAAAGAGTTCATTGTCACCAAGACCTTATTATATGAAATGCTAAGGGGACTTATCTAAGAAAAAGAACATAATCAAAATTGTGAACAGTAAAATGACAACGAACTCACAACTATCAACAACTGAACCTAAAAAAAAACAAAAACAAATACAAACTAAGCAAACAACTAGAACAGGAACAGAATCACAGAAATGGAGATCACATGGAGGGAAACCAGTGTGGAGGGGTAAAGAGGAGAATGGGGGACAGGGTACAGGGAATAAGAGGCACAAATGGTAGGTACAAATAGACAGGGGGAGGGTAAGCTTAGTATAGGAAATAGAGAAGCCAAAGAACTTACATGTACCACCCATGGACATAGACTAAATTGAGGGGAATGCTGGAAAGAAAGGGGGTACAGGGCAGAGGGGCCAAAGGGGAGGATGAAAGGGAACAACTACAATAGCATAATCAATAAAAATACTTAAAAACTGACAATTTAACCATTTCAAGTCATTTCAAGAGAATTTAACTAGGTGACCTTAAAAGTCTTATCAAACACTATTTTAATAACACTTATAGTGAAATATAACATTGCCTACAGTAACCTGTTTAAGAAATTTACACACTCTATATTTAAACCTCACCACAGCCCTAAAAGAAAGCATTATTATTGTTCCACATGAGAGAATTTAGGGTCACAATTTTGCAGATTGTTCAAGGGCCAACGACATGTGTAAAAAGCATTTACATAATGGAATACTATGCAGCAGAAAGAAAGAAGGAGCTCCTACACTTTGGGAGAGCATGGATGGAACTGGAGAGCATTATGCTAAGTGAAATAAGCCAGGTGGTGAAAGAAAAATACCATGTGATCTCACCTTTAAGTGGAACCTAATCAACAAAACAAACAAGTAGCAAAATACAACCAGAGACCATGACAGTAACCAGAGTGCAGGGGGAGAGGATAACAGGGAAATAAAGGAGAAGGGTGGTCAAGGAACATGCACAAAGGACACAAGGATAAAGCCAAAGGGTCGGAGGATTGAGGGGGAGAGGTGGGGATGGGTGGGGCTGGGGGGAGTGGTGGTGGGGAAATGGAAACAACTCTACTTGAACCACAATTTAAAAAAAGTTGCAGTGAGGAAGAAAAACATAATGTAAAAAGAAAGCTGGTTTTCTAACCTTGTTACATTTTTACTGTTATACAATATTATAAAATAATAGAGTTGGCAATTTTCTTACACATCACACTGTAAAGCATTCTTGCTCTGATATTTTTAGACTCACATAGAGCATCACAGTTCCGTGACTTACTAATCTGTATTCTAATATCTTCACACTCACTCCCTTGTTCTTGAGTTATCTCATTTTGTTTGGAGTAGCTCCAACCATTACAGTTGCCTTCTAATATGAGTTGAAATTTGTTTGCCCATACGACCCAATTCATATACACATTTTCATGTTCATCTGTGATAGTCTCTTCTTTGAATGTGTTTATATTTAAATTGGGTAAATACAACATGGAGACAAGTATAACAAAATAGTAAGCGTTTCCATAATGAGATTACACCTTCAAAATAGCTTTCTTTCCCTAATAAATTATATTTTAACAGAAAGTGGCTGACAGAAATACTCATTATCATTTGTTCTGTCCTGGGAAACATCTTTGTAAGCTAAGAGATTACAGTGACAAGCATAGTCACAGTACAACAAACAAAACACATTCTTTCAGAAGTGGGGCTCAGGCGACAACTGAGTAAAAGGCATAGAGTAAAACACCACTAAAAAGCACTCTAAACAGAACTCTCACCAGCTCCAGGGCAGTTGATTAGGGGAGGTGATATGATTACCACATAGGAGTGTAAAGGGGAAGGGAGCTAGAAGCTCCAGGCGGACTCTCAGCCTTTAGAACTGGCCAAATCCATCAGCAGGCACCAAGGATGTCCCTAAAAGGGGCAGGGAAAAGCGCTGCAGAACCTGACGACAGAAAGGCATGTGATAAAACAAGCAATGTTGTGCAGTAGGCACTCATCCATGAAAATTGCGCTCTCAAGACAGTAAAACAGTATTTAGTTCCTGGGATTAAGGCAAGATCTTACTCTGCGGATACATCAGAAACAGAGTGAATGTGGGTAAGTAAGAGGTATCTGGTCAGTGAATTGCAACTCATTTCAAGACACTAGTCGGTTACTTAAAATCAGGTAGAAAGTTACAAAGCCATTACAGAGTGACCAAATTGAAAGACTGAGTAAATCAAAACTCATTTATCTATCGTATTCATGTTATGGGATATTTTCATTTTTCTCCATTACTTTATGGTAGTAAGTTGTTATCATTTAGGACACAAATGTTCGGGTTTTAGACAGAAATGTGTCTCTGTGTATCTTTGGCCAAAAATGGCAATTAATCAAGCTATCTACATATAAAAATACTCACATTTATGAGCTATAAGTTGCCTTATGTACAAAAAGGTGCGAAGCAATCTGAGATGTGATCATAGTCACCGAGTTATACCTCATGTCCAAATATTTTTACATTATAATTTGAGCATTAGTAGATCCAGAGATATACTTCTCATTTTGGCTTTAGAATATCACCGAAGACAATAAGAGTTGAAGACAAGTAAAACAACATTTTAGGTAAAATTATAGTATTTATTTCCTCAAAAGAACATAATGCATCCTTAGCAGATAGCACTATGATTGCTAAAGCTGAGATACAGTACACATACAGGACTCCGAAAGATCAAAATGAGAGCTGCTGTTTCATCGCTGTTATTATGTGATGCTGTTATAGGCAATAAAGAGGAACTAAATATGCTTTCCTTCATTTCTTTTTTAGCTTTTCTAGCCTCTAATTTTATGAGTTCCTAGCAAACCATACAGTCTTCTGGGAAACTACTACTTCATTTTAATGGAAATATAAAAATGAAAAGAAAGTAAAGTTATAAGCAATTTTATACATCACCCACAGACACACAGAAGTATCTCATAATTCATCATTATCTGGCAATCAAAATTTTAGACTGACTTTTCAGTTCTGTCTCAGATTTCTTTCGGGTCCAGATCCTCAAAGGAAATGTTTTTAAACTTTTATATATTTTATATTCTTTAAAAGAGTTATAAAATAACTTTATCATTGCATATTTATATCTTAAAATGAGACCAGTACATATTCAAACCTCTGTCCCATTATGAAGAACTATATACTACTAAAGAAAACTGGAAAGAACTACTAGGAGTGCTGGGGAGCTCGGACAATGTCTTAATGGGCGTCATGAAAGGGACTGCAAAACTGTCATTGTTTGCTAATACATTCTGGCAATGACGGCTTAAAAGCAAGGAAGTTTTTTTTTCTTCTTAAATCACATCTCCATGTCACTCCTGATACATCATTTTAGCTACCTTCTGTGGTCGTGCTTATTTTGAGTGAATCATATTTGCTTTCATTCTACAGAAGTATGACAGTCCTGGTAAAAAAAATAACACAGAATTCTACCAGAGCACCAATAATGCAACAGGGAGAAAAAAAGAAATTAGTCTTTCAACCCCAGTTTGTTCTGACTCTCATATTTCGGAAGTAGTTTCCTGCAACTTGGAAGCAGTTTGCTACAAGGCAGAATCCACTCACTTCTTCAATTCAATTTAGTTATTAGCTTCCCCTCTTAGTTTGGGAGGATGATGCATAATTTTGGCATTGGCTCTCTTTTGAACTTAAACTTTCTAGTGAGGAAACAACAAACCACATAATTGGCTTGCCCTTCCTCTGTGATTAGTTTCTGGAATATGATGTGTGAGGAAACCTGAGTGATGCCGTGCCCACCAAGCTGTGGTGGACGTCACTTCAAAGAGGTCAGAGACTTTGCACCAGCTCCCTCTAGGTATGTAATGTGCGGAGGGAAACATGGGCCAGATGAAAAGGAAACTATTAATGCAGTTTGCGTTTCAGATTCCATGCCAGCTTAACAATGTGCATTAATGATGCATTTTGGCAATAAAGCTATTTAATAATCATTAAACAGAGTTGTCATTCCCCATTAACAGCAGACTATGTCATAACACATTGGCTAATTCTTCATTAAATTCAACATAGATTAAATAACAGATTTTATGTGTATAGCTAAAGAGAAAGACCCCTTCATTTTATTGTCCTAAGAAAATAAACACCCATAGAGAAAACTGGTCAAAACTTGAGGATATAATTAGAGAACAAAACTGAAAGCTTCTCTTTTTTATGTTCAGAAATATCATTCAAAGATAGTCTAAGAAAATGAAGATCGCTCCACTGCGATGTCTTTTAGGAACATGTCTATTCAATGTAAGATTCAAATTTGCAGCCTACAAACATATTTGACTTTCAAAATCATTAAAGATGCTCCGAGAAAACTAAATTCAGGGACTGCCAGTGGAATAGGTACAGGGAGGAGAGGACGATGATCCCAGTGCCAGCCCCTCCCCACCAGCCCCTCCCTACTGCTGCCCACACGTGGCTGAACATGCTCTCACAGGCGGGGTTGGGTGACTTTGGTTCTGCCAAGTGCAGGATGATGGCTCTCCTCTTCTCATTAACCTCTGTGCATCTGTAAAGGTCAAAAGACTTCTGGACTAAGGAACTGGCACTCCACTGGATGCCAGTAGAGATTCAAACATATTAAATGAGATTTGATATTTAGAGCTGCATTGGCATGCTCTTGAATACAGTGAAGCTCAACGGAGGTCCCTAAGAAGAAAATTACTGTAAAGGAATATATCTGCATTTTTATCTAGACTTTCACAGAAGCCAAGTTATTTGAAAGAAGTTTGGCTCTGGATAGAGTTTATATATATGGAATAATTGTTTAAACACTTTGCTTCTGCTTTGTGAAATTTGGGCTGATTCTTACATTATCCTTTATATTTCTATAATTGATATTCTCCCTTACATTTTCAGTATTGTTTGAACTTTCATATGACTATTCTTTTAAATGAGAAAAATATTGGGGAAAAAGAGTCATTATTGTTGAAATAATTATAGACAAGGAATATAAAGACAATGGAATATAAAGACAGGGGGAAAAATTAGAATGGATCAATCATATTATATAGCCTCCCTTTCATTTAATGGGAAATAATTATAGCAGTCATCAAATAATTAAGCAGATGAAGATTTTCTTCTTATGATTTAATCAGTTCTGGGTTTATTTAAATGAAAAATAATATTCAATTTTTAAAATGTGTCTTTATAAGGTTGAAATATAATGTCAGATGGATATGTTAATCTATAATTAATGTCATGTTCCCAGCTCAGAATAACCTTGTGATGCCTAACAGAAAGTAAGGAAATGTTACAATATTTTGTAAATTACTCATGGAGTTGAGCATGTCTGTGAAATTTTGTAAATAGCATAGTTTAGACAATTGGATCATAAGGAAATTCTGAGAATCACTTAATTTTTTTCTTCATCCTTTACTAGGAACGGACAATACCCAAAATCTTGCCAACCCTTTTAAAATTCTATAATGTTCTTCCAAATCTTCTAAAATCCATTTCTGTCAGTCCTCTCACATTCTCTCTGCCTTGCTTTCCAGAGTTTTCTCACAGCTTAATTTAATGTGGATGCTCTATATTCCTGTCTTGTTATTAAATTAATACTTGCCAAAATAGTGGTAATGCCAATACTGTCGACCTTCACTGTTTCCCTTCCAAACCTATTCAATTGCTTGTTAAGTGAGATGTCCTGGTTGTAAGTGAGCCAGTCTCCACTTACTAGAGCTTCCTCTTTTTTCTTGACTTCACACCTCTGCCAGTCAGTTCTGGACCTCAGCCCTACCCTCCAAATTGCTTGCTGGTTTCTGATAATAAATCTCTCTTTTCCCTCTATATTACTAGTTGAATTGTTTCTAAACACAGGGCTTTTGCTTTGGGACCTACTTGTAAGTTTTGACTCACCTCTTCATACAAATATCTCAAACCTTATCTGTACTAAACTCTCTCTGTCTACATTTGATTAATCATATTCATGGAAGTAAATGATGGCCCCAGATTTAAGCTTAGAAACTGCTGGCCTACATCCCATTATCCAGAGGAGAAAGCAGTCAACTTCTCACTTCTCGAAAATAAATATCCTTTGTGGATGATTCCTTCTAGTCCACGACTGAGGAAGGCCTAAAAACTGGTCAGGACAGAAAGATGACAGACCAGCACTAATAAGCTATTTCATACAAAGCCACTGATCTTCCCTACTGATGGGACGTAGTGGCCATTATGTCACAGATTGAAATCCGAAATCTTTTAATTCTAAAATGTAGTGCTTATGTTGGCTCAATGTAAAAACAGGTTGATCGCATCACATTGATTAGGTATTAATCAGACTAAACTCTAGCTAGCCAGACTAATGGGGGGATACAAATTAACAATATGAGTAATTAGAGAGGTGGTATGGCTGTGCGTCCTATAAATATTAAAGGGTAATAAGGGAATATTGAGAACAACTTTTTATCAGTAAATTCAACAATTTTAATGGCATAAGCAAATCCTTAACAGCCACAAACTACCAAAGGTCATTAAAAAAGAAATAGACAACCCGAGTTGCCCTACAACTAGTAAAGAAATTTAATTGAAACTTGCTGTTAAAAACCTTCACACGAAGAAATTCCAGGTCTAGATGCTTTCACTAGTGAATTCTACCAAACATTTAAGGAAGAACTAATACTAATTTTACACCAACTATTTCCTAAAATTGAAGAGGAGGGGATAGTTCTCAACTCCTTCTGTAAGTCTACATTAACCTAATACCAAAAGTGACAAACAGTGTATGAAAAACAAACAAACCCCACAGACTTATATTCATATAAACATACGTCCATCATAAAGATAGATGCAAAAATGTTAAATAATATTTCAGCAAGTCAAATCAAACAATACATAAAAAACATAATATATCATGAACAAGTAAGGTTTATCCAGATTTGCATGGTGATTTTGACATTGAAAATATGTTACTGAGACCTACCATATTTGCAAACAAAAAATAAAAATCATATGGTTATCACAATATATGGAGAAAAGAGTTTGAAAAAATCTAATATCTATTTGTTTCTGACAAAAACTCTCAGCAAAATAGGAATTAAAAGGGGCTTTCTCAACCTCGTAAGGGGTATATTCTTACAGCTAAAATCCCTCTATTATTAGGAGAAAGAAAAGAATGTTCAGCCTCCTCCCTTCTCTTTAATATTGTACTGAAGTTTCTAGTTAGTAAAATAATGCTATAAAGTGAAATTAAAGACATCCAAGTTGAAAAAGATACTAAACTGTGTTAATTAGCAGATACTTGATCATCTATGTAGACAACCTGATGAAATCTACAACAAATCTACTAAAACTAATAAGTACATTTAGCAAGGTTGTAAGGTAAAAGACGGATAGAAAATATATCAATTGTTATACTATGTTCTGACAATAAAAATGGGAAACTGATATTTAACAACTGCAATTTTCAACCGTATTACATATACAAAAGTATTGAATGCTTAGGGATAAATCTAAAAAAAGATTTACAATACCTGAAGTGTACTAAAAAACAACAGCAAAACAACAAAACACTGCTGAGAGAAATTAAAGATGACCTAAGTAAATGGAGTTCTCATATTTTGCTCATGGGTTAGGATATTGAATATAGTTAGATATATAATATTATTACATGTATCTGAAAAATTGATGTGTACATTTCATATTTTGCCCATCTAAACCCTGGCCTATTTTTTAGTAGGAGTTAATAAGCTTCATATTTCTAAGATTCATATGGAAATGTAAAGAACCTAGAATGACCAAAACAACCTTGGAAAAGAACAAAGTAGAAGCACTCGCACTACTTTATTTTTAAAGCATAAAGCTAAATTATTTAAGATTACGTGATGCTTGCATAAAGATAAACCAGATCAGAACAGAGTCCAGAAATAAGCAGTCAATTTGGGGAACAAATGTTGAAAGACTTTAAAGTGAAAAAAAATAGTTACTTGAACAATCAGTGTTGGAAAAATTAGAATTCAACACCCTGCCTACCCACGCCTCCCCTCCAAAGAACTTCCATCTACACGTTGCAGCATACAAAAATTGACACTAAATGGATATCAAATTTAAAGGTAAAATATGAAACCATAAAACTTCCCAAAACCCATAAAATAAATTTTTGTAACTTTTGGTTACATATAGTATCAAAAGATTGATCCACAAAATAAAAAACTGATTACAAATTAAAGTACAAATTAAATCTTTTGTACTTTACAAGTTGCTGTTAAGAGACTGAAAAGCACAGCCACAGACTGGGAGGAAAAATTTTAAAGTACTTATATTCATATTTATATTTATAAGAAAATATAAAGAATTCTCAAAACTCAATAATAAGAAAACAACAAAAAAAACCACAAAGGATTTGAATAGACTCTTTACCCCAGAAGATACACGGGTGGCAAATACACACATGGAAAGAGAGTGTCATTAGGCAGGAGTGGAACACAAATTAAAGTCACGATGTCATATCACTACGTACTATTAGATGTCTAAGTGAAAGATTAATTATACAAATTGTTAGAATAGGCAAGATCTGGAACCTTCAAATACTGCTGATGGGATTAGGAATAGTAACTAAATATGAGCAATTGGTATACTTCTATTATACCTCAATTAAAAATGACGATAAAATGTGATGACTTTTAAATAAAAAGTGAAATGCATATGCACTGAAATAGCATAATCAATAGCATTACTGATTATTAATTGTGTACCTAAGAAAATAAAATAAAATGCATATGTTGTGCACATGTGTAAAACCAGTTTGATCACTATTAAAATGACTAAATATTGAACCAAAATCTCTTACTCTGGGCAAGTATTTTTTATGTTTTTATTTAATTTAAAATGATTTCTTAAAACCTCACTACTATCGAGATAAATAAAACATCAAATTAACTTTTTTGTCTTAAGGTGCCCATAATTGTTCTCTTCTGAACAACTTACTTTTCTTTAGTTATTGGACTCTTTTCTGAGAGTAGTAGTTTTTATTACTTTTCTCTAAGCCATAGTTCACATATTCATTTAAAAATACATTATCCCAGAATACCTTAAATCCACAGAAGTTCTCCAATTTTAGAACACCTACCTGGTTTTGCCCAAATCATCAAGGCAACAGGTCACCTGTTCTAATTCAGTGACTCCCAGTGCTAATCTGAAGATCAGGACTAAGCTGAATTTATATGTACCAGCTGGAAAGTTTTGTTAAAATTATCAGTCCTTGATGTGCAGTCTTGTAAATGCTCATTCCTGTCAGGGGTGTTGAATCTTTGTTTTTTAAAAGCGTTCCTGGGCTGATAGTTAATGCATGGCCAGTCTCGGGAAACAACGGCCATTTTTTGAACATGAGAACTTCTTTAGAAGCAGTGAGTAAGAAGTAGAAGATTTTTCTTGGAAAGTGGATTTTCATTAATTTATAGGATCAAGGTGATATGTATGCATTTCTTCAAAGGAGAGCCTCAGCTGTGATTATCAATTTAGATTTGATAACTTCTCAGAGAAGGTCAAGAAACCTAAGCTTCCTTGGCTACTGAAGGAAAAGGGAAGGCGGGCAGGTGCTGAGCGGCCCAGACACACATGAAATGAGAGGAAGAGTCAATGCTTCTTCAGCTCATATCCTGATCTCAGGGCAGAAACACAAATCTACAGATTCAGACTATAACTGTAGACGTTTAAGGTGATGTCACAATTTTACTCCTGTGTCATTACTTCCTAAAAATAAGTAGCAGTCTGAAATAGCTACATAATATATGCAAAATATATTTGTATCTTATTTTAACATGGATTATTTAGATGGTCACTGAAATGCTCTACTTCATTGAGCTGGAAATTAAGTATGGTTTCATTCTTAGGCTAAATACTAGAAAGTTACGTTTGCAGCCCAAACAAACAGCTTTGTCCCGTGGGCCACCACTTCCCTCCCACCTCCTGACTCATTACTTCTAAAACTATACTTTACAGATGCTGTTAGGATCTTTGTATCCAAAATGCCTTCCCCAGCATGGGAGTAAGATTAGAACTTAATGAAAGACAGGCCAGCATTCCTTTCTTCAATTTCCACACTACAATCAAATGAGAAGACTAGAGGTTTCAATTTTGCTATGTTTGGCTAGATACGCTGAATATCTTCATATTGTAAAGCACCTAAAATACTGAGTAAAAAATACCAGAAAACAAGTATTATAAATGTCTTTACTGAAGCTTTACTTAGCTTTACTGAAAGCTAAACTTTCAGTAAAGATCATCTGTGTGGCCAGATGGATGATGGGATGGACTGTCGGAGTGGTGAGTGTACGCAGTGGTGTTAGAGCTTTGCTGCCAGGGAAGAAGGGGACTGAATCCAGCCGCGTGGCCCCAGTGTCCACGTCAGCACAGAAGATCAGTGGGAATGATCTCAGCGAGTCTAACTGCCTTCCACAGGAAGGCGAGGTCTGCAAAGTGCTAAGCCTTCAACGAAATGATGGAATTGAAAAACAATCTTCCCACTGGCACAACAAGAGGATCCAAAATCTTTTTAAATTGTGACCTGAACTCTGAGTGGCAAGTAAAAAATATCAGCCTTGGAATCTGAAACTGTGCTTAGCAAATGCTATTGAGGCTTTAAAGCACTTGCTGCAGGGCCACCTTTAATTTCACCTCCACGCCAAGGAACTGCCGACCCTGCGCCCACCTTTCCTCAGATGCCCACAGCACCTGTTGGACAGCCCCAAGCAATGAAAGATTCGAGCCAGGAACAACATGTTTCAAGCCCTTTCCTTCAAAGGAAAGGTTCTGGAGGAGCTCCCACGTTGTTTCTCAGAAGACCCCCGGGAAGGCTGAGAAGCCTCATTTGCTTCCAGAGGTGACTATAGCTCAACAGCACGGTTTTTACTGGTATCTGTTGGTATTACATCCTCCCCTGGCTGATTGTCTCTTCTCCCTGCCTTCTGACTTCTTGGGATCACCACAAGTCACTGTGTCAAGCAATGCTTTCAGAGAAATACAAATTAAGACCATGCATTTTCACCTTACGTGAATTTGGAGTTTGCATTTCTATAACCCACATGATCTGAGAATCCACAGGGTGATAGTCAGTGTGAAATTATACTCAGCTCAGTGAATCCCCTCATGCCCCCAACAGAAACAAAAGCAAAGCACTCTTGACTGTCTGCGTGAGCAGCCTCAGACCAAAAAGTCTAGTGGCATTTCAGACAGCGAGACCCTGTAAAATGAATTCCTAATACGAAGTTACAAAGCACGAGAAGCAATAATCCATCCAAAGCAGTCTGGAGAACTAAAGACTGTCCTTTTAAACCATCACTTAATGGCTTAAACAGCACTAATCATATTATCTCACAGTTTCTATAGTTCACAAACTCAGGACACAGAAAGGATGACTTGTTTCCACTTCCACGTTATTTGTGGTATCAGCTGGAAGGCTTGAGGGTCGACTGGCTAACACTGTCTGAAGTCTTAACCCTTAGTCTGCTCAGGTTGCTTATAAGAAAGTACCACAGACGCCATAGTTTATAAATGACAGACATTTATTTTTCACAGTTCTGGAGGCTTGGGAGTTCAAGATCATGATGCAAGCATATTTGGTTTTTGGTGAGGGCGCACTGTCCAGAGGGCATCTTGTCCTGTATCCTCCCATGATAAAAAGGGCAAGAGAACTCTGTGAGGCCTTTTAACAAAGGTGCTCATCCCACACGTGTGTGCTCCCCCTTATGACCTAGTCACACCCCAAAGTCTCCACGCACTAATATCATCACCTAGGGCATCAAGGTTTTAACATGTGAAGTTGGGAAGACACAGACATTCAAACCATAGAAACTTCATGGGGTGGCTAATCATCTAGCTGGCAAATTGATACTGGCTACTGGCAGGAAGCCTTGACTCTTCTCCACATGGTCTTCTCTACACGGTCCACAATGTGGAAGTTAGTTGTCCTCAGGAGGGACAATGTAAGAGACCAAAAAGGAGGCTGGCTGTAAGGTCTTTAATGACCAAACCTGGTAAATCATACACTGTCGCTTTGGCAATATCTTATCCTTCACACAGGTCAGTTCTTTCCAATGTGAGTGGGGACTACCCAAGGGTGTTGACTGACAGGAGGCTGTGATTACTAGGGAAATCTTGGAGGTTGGTTACCACAGAGACTGTGGGGGATTTCTTCATAACAACCTAGCTAAGCTGGATTATATTTCCCAGAATTCCCCTCTCAGCCTAGTTTTGTGGTGTGACAACCATGAGAGAGAATTAATATGGGATTTGGAAGGGTGAAGAGAAGTTGGAGCTGTATTCTCTTTACTCTCAGAAGGTCAGTGCTAGGCAGAAGAATCTTGTTGCTCATGTCATTCATTTATCTGCTGTCTCTCCTGTTCAAGTAGGATAGCAGCTAGGTTTACAGAAAGGCCACACCTGCCAGATTCCCCTCTCGGCCTCTCTGCTTCTGAATGAGGTGTGTGTGCTTTAGCAGATATCACCTTCCCCTGCAAATCACCACAACTCTGATCTAGGAGACGCGGAAATGGGGAAAGCCTGACCTGGATTCCAGTTTATCCTGATGGATTCTGGGTTACCCTTGCAGGTGCTAGTTTGTCCTTGCTTTCTTCATTTCACATCCATCTTTTCTTCCTCGCTGGGTATCCCAGGGACTTTAGGCTCAACACCAGACACAGAGGCAATAACCTCCCAAAGATTATTTAACCTGCCCCCACAAATATGTAATGCGAAATCCCTATAATGAATCTCTCATTATATACAAATCTGGTAGTTCTTTTGTCAGACCAAACTTTGACTGACACCAAGACTATTAAATAAGTACCTTTAAATTAAATAAAGCAGGAAAGAGAAAATCAATTACAATAAGAGATAAGATGGCATAAAAGAGCAGATATATTTGGAGAGAGGCCAAATATAAGTTGTAAAAATGAAAAATATATTAAATTAAAAACCTTCCAAAATATGGGTTTATTACTCAGGTATACATTCTGACAGTATATAGGAGACTTTAACAAAATTCCAAATAAGTAGTAGTTCAAATAAGATACATGTTTATTTCTCGTTCATACATGCAAGCAACTCAGGGCTCCTGGGGCTGATAAGGCATTTCCGTATTGCCAGCACATCAGGTTTCTTTTTGAAACATGCTCAGTAAGTTTTTATATCTGTGCCCACATGGAGCTCGCATCCTGCCATCACACGTACACCTCACATAGTGGTAAAGAAAGAATAGGGTGTGCAGCTCCTTCACTTTCAGACTGTGATCCGGAAGTTGTACACATCGGTTTTACTATGTCCCATTGGTCTGGCCATCAGTAGTTGCATGGAGGCTGGCAAATGTTGTTTTTAGGTAGGTGGACCATCATCTGTCTAAAGATTGTATTACTACAAAAGGGAATATGGTTATTGAGAAAACAAACTGTAGTCTCTGCCACAATGGTTTGAAAGCAGTTAAGACCATTAACCGCTTCCCAAGAGACCATTAACAAATAGAGAGAAAAAAGCTGAGGATTTTACAGAGACTAAAGAAAGTTTAAGGGAGAAAAAATATGGAAAAAAAGATAATAGGTTTATATAGCAGAGGTACAAGAGGAGAAAGGTTTAGGATCATGAATTTCTCAAAATTGATTAATCACATATAAATCCTAAGATTTGATAAGCACACTGAGTCTGGAGCAAGATAAAATAAATAAAATTACATGTAGAAATATTGTAGAAAAAGCAGAACAACCAAGACACAAAAAATATCTTCAAAAACAAATGTAAATAACCCCTGAGAAAAAATGTTAGATTCTTCATAAACTCTACATTTCAGACTTGTGAGTACAGGAAAATACATTTCTGAGTACCTTTTGAATAAATAACCCAGTAAACATACAAAAATGACCTGAATCCATAGGAAGCATCAAAGAACAGTGGGCTGTATGCAAGACAAAAGGAAAATAAGAGCTAGACAAAGACAAATTTTGATATCAACATTGTGTTCTACAGACCAACCCTTAAGGAACTGACCCTGGAAACCTGGCATTACATTACTAAGCCTGCTCCCAGTTCTACAAGCAGAAATCATTTCTGATATTTCCTGAAGAAAACATTGATACTAGAATGCCCAAAGACTGAGATTAAATTAATCAAGCCACCATAAACAAGATAGAAGAAACAACAAACATTAAAATTATGTTCCCAAGGGTTTCGGATGTTGGAAAGATGACAGATGGAATGTACAATGACTGTATATAAAATGTTTAAGCAAATGGTAAGTGTAATCTACAGAATGTTATCCAGTGTGAGCAGATAAAGAATTATGCTCAGGCCATGATACATAACAGGGGCTAGAGTCTTCCTAACATTCTAAACATCTAAAAAAAAATGGAAACATGAATACAGTGCTTTCAGATATAGGACAACAGGATAAATGCAACTGTAGTCCAAGAGAAAAGGAAATAATTAAAGTGAGTCCTGTGATCTACCTGGAAGCATTTTCTGAGCAATGATGCAGGAGGATAACCCTAGCATGCCCTCACTGAACTGCAGAGACAGAGGTCGGAGGAAGGGAAGGCTGAGGCACCTAGAATGTGGTACGTGGAAAGTGGGCTTCCAAATAGAAGGAAGGTACCTGAAGGGGCAGCTCCAGGGACATACACAGGGGTCTCCTTGAGGATGTTACTAAATGCTACACTGCACTTGCATGGGGGACCTCAATAAACTAGGAGCTTTAAGGTGAACAATTCCTGGAGCTCAAATAGGGCTAGAAAATGTTTGCTTTCCAACCAGCTAGGACATTCAGTAGAGACATCAGAGAGGTCACATTTTAGGATTGGAGCTAAAATAATCCTTAGGTAAAAAATCCTCTAAGCTCACCCTAAAACGCTTAAAAGCAAACCTTTAAAGGATCAAACTGACCCTAACTCTAATCTGGAAAAAATGCTACTAGGGAAAAATGATACATTACTTACTGAGACATCCAAATAAGAATATCACATTTCTCATCTGAAAAAATATAATCCAGAAAACGATGAAACTATATTTCTATACTTAGGTGGATAAATATACTAAATATTATTTTAGTAAATTGAAATCTCAGCAGAACTTTTATAAAAATTGAAAAGCTGATTCTAAAACTTTTATGTAATGAAAACAATTTACAGCAGTCAAAGCAATTTTTAAAATGAAAAGCAACAGCAATGTTGAAGAACATATAGTACCTGACTTTAATACTTATTATGGGCTACCGTGATGAAGACAGTAAAGTATTGGCATCAGTACAAATATTTAGATTAATGGAACAGAATATAAATGGAACAGAAGTGTATGCATGAATATGTAGTCAGTTGGTTTTTATGAAATTTCCCAATGTAATTTAATGGGGGAAAGAATGGCACTAGAACAACCAGATATCAATATAGGAAAAAAAGTAATCTTTCTCTTACATTAGAAAGGAGAAGGGCTACCAAGTCAGTGACATCTAGTTCAGTGGTTTGGGGCTTCAAGGGACATCTACAAAGTAAAGGAAAACTGATGGCTTAGTGCTCTTCTCACCAACAAGAGGGAAGCACAACAGTGTGTAGTCCTCTGGATACAGGAGGCAGAGTATTCCATTTCTGCAGATGCTGTTCCTACTCACTTATTAGACATCACAAAAGTTCACATTCATGCAGTGTATACTAACTATGGGAGAAATAAAAAGTACTGTTAAAACCTTAGTTGACAAATGACTTGCTCAGTTGAGAGCAACCAACACGATGGCATGATGGGCATGTAAACATTGTCTACTGTCGTGTGAGGGAATCTATGCACGATTTCACTTGTATGGACTCCCTCTCCCCAACCCTAGTCTATCACCACTGCATGCTATGCAGACATACAGAGACAAACACTGATACCTCCTAATAGCACTAGTGCGCATGAATAAAGACC
>PVKM010022864.1:0-21538 GCA_004027735.1 Carollia perspicillata | reverse complement strand
AAGAACTTACACGACTCCACTCCAAGAAGACAAGCAACCCAATTAAGAAATGGGCAAAGGACTTGGACAGGCATTTCTCCAAGGAGGACATACAGAGGATTCAGAGACACATGAAAAGATGCTCAATATCGCTAGCCATCAGAGAAATGCAAATTAAAACCACAATGAGATACCACTTTACACCGGTAAGAATGGCCATCATAAACAAAGCAACAAACAACAAGTTTTGGGGAGGTTGTGGAGAAAAGGGAACCCTAGTTCACTGTTGGTGGGATTGCAGACTGGTCCAACCACTATGGAAAACAGTATGGAATTTTCTCAGAAAACTAAAAATGGAACTGCCTTTTGACCCAGCAATTGCACTGCTGGGATTATTTTCCAGGAACCCTGAAACACCATTCCAAAAGAACCTATGCACCCCAATGTTCATAGCAGCACAATTTACAATAGCCAAATGTTGGAAGCAACCTAGGTGCCCATCAGTAAATGAATGGATCAAAAAACTATGGTACATATATATACAATGGAATTCTATGTGGAAGAAAGAAAAAAAGAGCTCCTACCCTATATAACAGCATGGAAGGAACTGGAAAGCATTATGCTAAGTGAAATAAGCCAGGCAGTAAAGGACAAATTCCATATAATCTCACCTTTAACAGGAACCTAAGCAACTAAACAAACAAGGAAGCAAAATATAGTCAAAGACATTGAAATAGAAAAGAAGATGACAGTATCCAGAGGGGAGAGGGGAGGGAATTTCAGGGAAAAAGGGAGGGGATTATAGGAACAAGTATAAAGGACACATGGACAAAAACTAAGGGGGGTGGAAAGGGGAGGGAGGTGGGGAGCACTGGGGGTGGTCTGGGATGGGAGTAAAAGACAGAAAACTGTACTGAAAAACAATTAAAATAAAAAAATAAAAATAAATAAATAAAAAACTCAACAAGAATAAGAAAGTGGTCAAGAAGCTAGCCAAGAAGTATGATGCCTTTTTGGTTTCAGAGTCTCTGACTAAGCAGAGCCCATGAATCCTGGGCCCAGGCCTGAATGAGGCTGGCAAGTTCCCTTCCTTGCTGACCCACAATAAGAACATGGTGGCCAAGGTTGGTGAAATGAAATCCACAATCAAGTTCCAGATGAAGAAAGTGTTGTGTCTGGTGGTGGCTATTGGCCATGTGAAGAAGACAAATGATGAGCTTGTGTACAACATCCACTTAGCTGTCAATTTCCTGATATCATTGCTCAAAAAACTGGCAGAATGTCCTGGCTTTATACATCTAGAGCACCATGGGCAAATTCCAGTGCCTGTATTAAGATACAGATTAATAAACCATACTGCTACTATTTTTTTAAAGAATCCTTGAGTGTTCTCAGGTGAAGAATACTGCTTTTTCTTCACATATGAGAAAATTAATATAGTAGAGAAATAAAATAGACCTGTATTTCTTAATACACACGCACCATGTAATGACACTTTAGTTGATGATAGGCCCCATATATATGGTGGTGGTCATGTAAGATTATGATAGAGCTGAAAAATTCCTATCACCTAGTGATGTTATTGCCATTGTAATGTTATACCACAACACAGAACTCACGTGTTTGTAGTGGTGTGAACAAATCTACTATGCTAGCAGTCACATAAAAGTATAGCAATACATTTATGTACAGCACCTAATACTAAATAATGATATATTATAAATGACTATGTTGCTGGTTTATGTAGTTGTTATTCTATACTCTTATCACTATTTTAAAATGTACTTTCTGTTTATTAAAAAAAGTAAAATAGTATGCCATGTTACACCAGCAGCAGCCCCAACTGCATCTCTTAATTTCAACATTGTCTTCTGTGCTTAATTTAATCTCTTGTTGTTTTGTCCATCATAGTCCTTCAACATGCAAAATCCACTGCTAATGTTTCCAGTAAGAGGCCATGTCAAGTGATTGACCTGCAAACAAAATTAAAAGTGATTAAGAACTACAAAGTGGAAAATCAGTGATGGTTATAGCTCAACAGTTAAGCATGTCTCATGCCACTGGTAGTTACAATCTTGAAGAACAATGAAAGTGTTAAAGCATCTGCTTCGTTGAAGGCAATGAAACTATCAAAAATACAACAAGGGCTTATATCAGACATGGAGAAACTGCTCATGACCTGGATTGAAGACCACACACAGAAGCATATAGTCCTCTGTGCATCATGATGATTACAGCCAAACCAAAACGTTTGTGATGTTGAAAAAAAGGCTAGACCCAACTATGATGTTGAATTTACTGTTCTGGGTAGCTTAAAAATTCAAGAATTATGCTTCATTACATAATGTGAAAGTAAGTGGTGAGTTTGTGAGTACTGGTATGAAGGTAGCTGAAGATTTTTATGGAAACTGTAGATAAGCTGATTGTGGACAAGAATTGCTTGCCAGAGAAAATTTTTATTATGGATGAAACTTCCCTATTCTGGAAACAGATGCCTGAAAGGACTTTCATCCATAAGGAGGCCAAATCAATACTAGGTTTCAGGGTTTTTAAGAACAAGATACCAGACTTGCTTGGGAGCAATGGCTCGGGCTACAAATTGAAACCCTTTGTGATCTGGCAAAGTGAGAACTCAGGGCCTTCAAGTATATCAATAAGCACAGGCTACCGATGTACATCAGGAGCAATAACAAGTCATAGATGACCCCACTCCTCTTCCAAGATGTCTTCCTGAGTTGTTAGGTCAGCAAAACAAAGAGGTACTGTTTGGAGAATAACATACCTTTTGAGATTCCGTTTGTTGTTGATAATGCTCCCAGATAACCTCCTTTTATTCGTGATCTACATCCCAACATCAAAGTGGTGTTTACTTCTCCAAAACTACCTCTTTTATTCAACCAGTGGATAAAGGAGTTATAGCATATTTTAAGGCTTCCTACCTGAGGAGGCCCTTTGCCCAGGCTATTGCTGCAACTGAGGAAGACCACTGAGAAAACATTAATGCCATTCTGGTAGGATTACAACATCTCTGACTGTATCAAGAACCTTGCTTGGGTCTGGGACAGTGTTACCAAGGAGTGTATAAATGGCATCTGGAAGAAAACAATTAAAAGATTTGTCCATGCCTGCAAATGATTTGCCAAGGATGAGGAGGTTGCAAAAATCAACAAAACTATGGTTGTGGTGAAAAACAAAGAGGTGTGGATGAGAATGACATTGAGGAGCTCCTAGAGGTGGTTTTTGAGGAATTGACTAATGAGTTGTTAGAACTAGAAAGGACCACATAGCTGAAGAAGAGGCAAGAAAAAAGGAAACTTCAGAGAAGAATAAGAACCCCCAAAATAATTCATGGTGAAGAGTTTAGTAGAAGATTTGGCAGACCTCAACAAACTCTTTAAAATGTTTGAAAACATGGATGCAAATACTGAATTTTTTCATTAATAGAGAAGAATTTAATGATGCTTTAACTGCTTACAAGCAAATCTATGATGAAACAATCAAGCAAACCAGCATAGACATACCTGTATTTTGCCATGTGTAATGCACAATTTTTGCCCAAATTTTTGAAGGAAAAATAAGGATGTGCATTATACATAGGTATAATGATTACATAACATGGGTATAATAATCCTGTGTGTAATGTGCACAAAAATGTGGGTATGCATTATACACGGCAAAATACCATACTTCTGAAAAGTGAAACCTCCTCAAGGAGAGCCTCAGGCAAATTATTCAGGAAGTGTTCCAGAAGAAGGTGTTGTTATCACAGGAGATGACAGTTCCGTGTGTTTTATTGCCACTGAATACTTTCCAGTGGAACAAGATGTAGAGGTGGAAGATATTGATATTGATGATCCTGACCCTGTGTAGACCTAGGCTACTATACATATTTATATCTTAGCTTTTAACAAAATTGTTTAAAAAGTAAAAAATAAAATAAAATAATTTTAAATAGAAGAAATCTTATAGAATAAGGATATAAATAAAAACATTTTTGTACAGTTGTACAATATTTGTTTTAAAATAAGTGTTATTACAAAAGAGTCAAAAGTTTAAAACATTTTAAAGTTTAAAAAGTACAAAAGTTATAAGAGGCTAAGGTTAATTTATTATTTAAGAAATAAAATGTTTTTATAAACTTAGTATAGCCTAAGTGTGCAGTGTTTATAAAGTTTACATTAGTGTGCAGTAATGTCCTAGGCCTTCACATTCACTCACTCACTCACTCACTCACCCAAACCAACTCCCAGTCCTGCCAGCTGCATTCATGCTAAGTGCCCTATATAGATACACGTTTTTCACTTTTATACCATATTTTTACTTTAACTTTTTGTGTTTAAATATGTTGTTAGATACACAAATACTATTGTGCTATAATTGCCTACAGTATTCAGTACAGTAACTTGCCATACAGGTTTGTAGCCTAGGAGCAATAGGCTATACCATCTAGGTTTCTGTAAATGCAATCTATGGTGTTTGTACAATGATAAAATCACCTAATGACACATTTCTCAAAACATATTCCTGTCATTAAGTGATATATAACTGAACAGTTAAAAGAGCTATAGCTTCTGCTTAATGGATCCAAATGATAATGGACTTCAAAACTAGAATTATTTTCTGGAAACAAATAATGGAACCAATTCACAACTTCATAGCAAGGTTCATAATTCACGTCACTGAAAGATGGGCCTGTAGTAGTCATCTGATCAGTGTAATGGGGCCCTGAGTATGGTTCAAACATCAGAGACCAAATACAAAATGGACTAAAAGAAAGTTTTCAGCTTTCCTAAAGTTACTAGTTAACTAACGTAAGATTATTGTTTATTTGTTCTTCCATGGGCTGTGTGTCTTTTTAAAGCTTCTCAAACAGAATATAACAGAACAAGAACATGGAATGCAAATAGCCAGCCTTTAAGGTTCTTGGATGAATATTAACCTCAAACTACCCCCCAAGTATTCTTTCTAATCATTCCAACAACAAGAGGAAAAGCAGTGGATGTCTCTTTGTTTATTCTTGTAAAGATTAAGATACCAACTGAATATTGCCAGGCTGTCTTTATAGAGCCAACAAGCAGTTACACTAGGAAAAAAAAACAAACAAACACCACAATATACAGCTTTCAGAGCCTTTGACCTATCAGGCCCATTTACAATAACCCTAATGTGTACATATGAAAGAGGTGCCAGGTAGGAGCCTACCATGGCACTGTGATTTGATTTTTTGCAGCTTCCAGTCTCCTGTAGAGATGATCCCCTACCACATGCTTGTCTCCTATGAGACTATTCATATGAGACACATGTTAAAATTCCCTCAGGTTTAAAGGGGATGTCCGATATGTAATCAGGGAAAGGAAATGGACTATGAAACAAGAACAAACAGATAAAATAAGAAACCAGCTGTCATCTTTCATAACAGCATTTTTTGTTTTGTTTCTTCAAAGGTATCCTCAAAGCCTAACCCCTCTGTTGTTAACTCTCCTATCTTATGACTAAGTTAGCAGTATCTGAAACCAGTCTGTTTCATTTCAAATCTCAGTTCTACCACATGAGCCTGGGGTAAATGAATCAACTCTATCTCTGCTTCTTTGCTTGCTCTCCTGTAAACTGGGGAGAATAACAGTACCTACCTCTTAAGGTTTTTGTGGCAAGAAAGTATGCTTATAAAGAACTTAACACAGTGCCTAGCTGATAGGACTTTAATGTTCAATAAAGAGCAGTTTATTATTATTATTATTATTATTATTATTATTATTATTATTATTATTATTATTTCAGTTAGCTAAGGGATATGGCACTTAGTCAGTTGCATCAGCCAAGACAAAGTAGGCCTAAACTGCCAGCCATGATTTGTAAGCTTTTTTCTTTCTGTCAACTGACATCTTGTTTGCGTTCCCCTTGGCTTCAAAATTAAAAATAAAAACAAAAACAAAAACACTTGTGCTCAAAAATTTTGTCTCTACCACTTATACTATCTGTGTGATATTCATTGTCTCAGTTTCTTCACTTACAAAAAGAGTATAATAATAGCACCTTTATTATCAGTTCATTGTGAGGATTAAATGGGTTATTTCACATAAAATCTTTAAAACAATAACTTCTAGAAAGACTGGGTGGGACTGGGACAAGATCAAAGAAAGCCAGGGGAAGTTACTTTTAAAAATGAGAAAACTGGAACACAAAAAGCTTAAGTAACTTGTCTAAAATCTTTCAGCTAGGTGGACCAAGGATTTGAGCATAGTCTAATGTACTTTTTTTCTAGAGTTTTCCCCCTTCTCTTATTGCCCAATTCTCCCTGGTATGAACTTCCTACTTCACAGTAGTATATTCACTGGTCTTCAGATGTACCTTGTGTCAACACACCTTTCCATACACCATACCTTTGCTTGGAATGTCTTTTCCCATTCCTTTATACATCTCTTAATCAAGGCCTAAATGAAATTCCAACTTGCAAAGTTGAGTCTCACCAACTTGATCTCCAGCCCACATTGATACCTTTGCCTCTTGATTCTGGAATTCTCAGTGTCTAAATCAAACCCTTGACATTACCACTAGTGACTAATACTGAGTGCCTACTATGTACCTAGGTATTACACTAAGCAGTGCTTAATCTCATTTAATCCTTCAAGAAGCCCAGAGAATTAAGTACTTTTATTAGGAGCCTTATTTTATAGATGAGGAAACTGAGGCTCAGCAAGGCTAAGTACTTTGTTCATAGCTAGTAAGTGGAAGAGACAGGGTTCCATGTGATCGCCAAGACCGTGTGTGCTCTTCCCCACAACATTCTACTGACCAGTGTCCCTAGGCTTTTCTTCACGTTTCTCTCAGCTTCCCAGCTTGAATCTGAGCTAATTGAGGGGAACAACTGAGTCTTATTTATCTTTATAGTTCCAGTGTGCCTAGTAACATAGTGCTTGGCAAGGAATAGGTATCATAAATATCTATTTAATAAGAATCAGTTTCCAACTTAATCCACAATTTCACCCTGAAAATCAAACATTAAACAAACATGAATCATATTTATGGATCAAATTAGGCAAGCTAGTGTGACTTAAGAATCAAATCCATTTGTCATTAGTGGCCAGTGATATCTGCATATTCTGGAACCTGAGATAAGCTTCTTTTTGTCTGTCTCTCTTTCATTACTCACTCATTCAACAAACTGTAATATAGGTAAAATCTTGCATAAGGTGCTGTGGGAACATAAAGAAAAGAACTGACTCTGAAGTGGAGTGGGCAGGAGAGGGTGTTAGAGAAGGTTTCTCAGAGTAGGTGGCATAGCCCCATTGAGCAGCTACTGTGCTAGCATTTCAATGTATGCATGATAAATTATGGCAATAATAGCATTACCTAAACAAATAATGGAAATGAAATAATATTGGCAGAGATCACTTGATTTCAGAATTCTTAGTGAAAGCAAGTTACAGAAAGGATCTTGAGGCTTAAGGGCATGAGATTTGCCGGGGCTTAAAGCGTAGGTTTTTGGTAAGAAGTAAAAGATGGGGGAATAAAAAAAAGAACCCTCAGTTATTGAGTGAGTGCCTTTTAATCACCAGATATTTGATATGTATTCTTTCATTTGGTCCCCAAAGGGATTATGTAAGACAAGTCCTTTCTCCCATTTTATGGTAATAATGCTGAGGACAGGAAGGTGAAGTGATTTACGAATTGTGAAGATCTGTTTGACTTCAGTTTTAGTGCTCTTTCCAGGAATAATGGTAGCAAACTGTCCTATAGTACTTATAAATTACAAAGCAGGTTTCTCAGGGTGTTGCATGGTTTAAGTTATTTAATTCTCTCAACACCTCCAGTGAGGTAGGTACTAATATTACCATATTATTTTACAGATAATGGCATTGAGACACAAGGAATTAAGCAATTTGTCCTAGATCAAACAGCAAAGAAAATGACAGTCTGAATTTAAATGTAAGTCATCTGTCTCTTAAACTATGTATACTAGATCATGTTAGGTATAATTAGCTAGAAGGAGTCATTTGCCTTTCCAGTTCTGCCAAGCTATTAGCACAATTTTTTCCTGTGAACGTGACTGTCTGGGGTAAGTGTGATAGAGAGTAGGAAAAGAGATCTGGAGTCAACAGAGGAAATCAGCATTTCTTACTATCCTTTTTGTTCTCCTGCTTTATCCTGATGTGAGAAGAGTGGATTTACAGCAGCCTAAGGGCATAGAGGTCACAAACCGCTTCCTCATCTCTGTCTCTACATCTGACAAGGGCAGAATCAGTCTACTCAGAGACACCCCATAACTAATCCCTTCAACCTCATCTTAGAGAAATGCACAATGATAGGCCCTAGAGCCCTAAATTTCTCCTCAGTTTGCCCTATTTACTGCCCAAGATGAGTACCATGCCAATGAGAAATGCCAGAGTAAACTCATGATGGGGTTTTCCTCTTTAAGGAACTTTGAACTTATATAGATTCCAGTTACCCATTTGTTTGTGTGGTAGTTAGTAGAGGAGAAGCATGACATTTTCTAGTTCTTAACTACAAGGAACCAAGAGAAGGAGTGAAAGATTATTCTAGACCAAAGCAAACTCCACAAAAATGTTCTTTCCATACAGCAACAAACCTGCTGATTTATCCTGAGTTATCAAAATAAATATATTCCCTTATACTCCTACTATCCAACTTAACTTTCACTTCTGTTGCCTGATTTTTTTTTTTACAAGCTAGATGATGATATCAACATTTGTCATGTCACTTCGGTGAAGAGTTTCAGTAATATTTGTTAGTTGTTTTAAGTGGATAGCCAAGTAGAGCAGACAGGAGCCTGGTCCAAACTGCATCTCCTATGCACTTTTATTAGACATACAGATACCTCACTGCATGCCACTCAGTGACATTCAATTCAGGCTGCTTTACATATTTGGATTTGAATATATTATACCAGGTCTTCCACTGAGATGGCTAGGACACCCCTGCTTACAGAAAAGCATACACTAGTTGAAGTGGGTACCCTCATTCTATCATAAATAAGAAATGAAGCATATACTTGACCTTGTCATTTCCAATCTGCAAGGCAGTACAGAAAATTGTTTGTGACAAGACAGGATTTCCATTCTAGGTGTTTTCTGCAGTTTGGCTTTATTACACCTCTACTTTTAATTAAATTTATTGGGGTGACATTGGTTAATAAGATTATATAGCTTTCAAGTATACATTCCTATGATGCATGATCTATATATTGCATTTGTACCCACCACACAAAGTCAAATCATCTTTATGTCTTTAATTAAATTAATGTTATGACACCAACCCCCATCAGAGGTGATAAAAAGTGGTTAGCTCAGAGGATTTCCAAGGGAATAAAAGTCTTCCCCAACCTATAGACAGAGAGAAGTATTGGCTGAAACCAAGCCTGTAGCAACTGTTGTGGGAAAGAAAAGAGGGATAAGTAGGAGGGAGGGGAAGGGAAATAAGAGGAATGTAGAATGAGGGTGAGAAATGAGTGCAATACTGGATAGCCAAGACCAGAAAGAAGGTGAAGGATTCAACAGCTGCTGATTAAGACCCATAGTACAGAGCTGAGATATCTGGAAGGGTTTTTTTTCCTCCGGGAAATCACCAGATCAGTGAGCATATTAAGGACCTCACTGAGCAGAACTGTGGCTATAGCTGCTGGAGCTATGGAGTAGGGAGAGCAAAAGACAAACAACTGGATGTGGGAATAACTAGGGGTGGAGGAGGATAGAGAGAAGAGGAAAAATGCCACAATCTGTAAGGGAATAATAGAAAAACATTAAATGAGGGGTTCAGATGTTGACATTTTCTTTTCTGTTCTGTGTCAGAGTCTCACAGGGGAAGAAAGAATTGCACAGTCCTCAAGGTGAAATACACATGCAGAATCACTGAGGGGAAGAAAAAACATCAGTAAAACATTCAAATGATGATTTGTTGTCAGGATTAGATACCCAGTGATATAAGTAAATATTCACACAGAGACTGTGTGGTGGGAACATGAATAATTCATACATTGGGTTGCCTCTCAAAGATTTATTTGCTACAATTCAAATCTGAGGTGTGACAGAATTTGATGTAAGTTGGAGACCCCAGGAACAGCTACATATTGTGTGGCTAGAAATAAAGCTACAAAGGAGAGAATCAGATACATTTTAAAACTCAGGAATCCGCTAATTGAATCCTCTCCTTAACAGATAAAGACACTGGCTCATAAAGGATAGGCATTTGCCCAGAGATTACTATGAGATCTGAGCTTTCAGGCCAGGAACCTGTGCTCATCTCCATACAGTCATTAGTTCCCTGTGTGTGGGTCCAGAGCTCAGGAGAATAGGGACAAAGAGACACTAAAACAAAATGCAATCCTCCACATGCACCCACATCTCCAGAAAGTGGGAAATGGATAGATATTGAAGTGGGTAATTTAAAAAAACAGATAGAGAAAAGCCCCTGGAAGAAATGATGGGCCATCACAGCAAGAGAAAATTGGAGTCTTCATCTCGTTATTTGAATTAATTACATGGAAAAAGCATCAAATAACACACAGCCAAAATGATGCTCTAGCATCACCTACAAGTTTAAAAGTAATTTTTGAGTTGCTTCTATGTATTTCATACTATGTAAGGCTGTGACAGATGTAACTCAGGCATAATACTTAATGTGCTCTCTCAAAGGAGATCTCCATGTGGATGGGAAAAACAGGTCCAGCAAGTGAACTTGGCTACTAAAAGGCTTGGATTTTCCACATCAGTTATCATTTAAAATATTCAGCTCCATGATATTCTTTGTATATTGATAGTTGCAAAATAATGTCTTAAACTATTTGGTTTAGAAATTTTGGTCACTCATTCACTCAACATATATTTATTGAGCGTCTGCTGTGTAGCAAATACTGTACCTGGTGATAGAGATACAATTGTGAACAAGCAGTCCCTGGCTTCATGGAATTCAGACTCTGATGAGAGACGAGGACAACTAAACACACAATTACAGTCATAGGATAAGGGTTTTCATGGAATGAAACACTATGTTATAGGAACATAGAAGAGGGAACACTTTCATGCCAGCTAGAGCCTGAAAAAACTTCTGAGAGGAGGTGATGGACTGAAAGACAGGTAGGAATTAACAAAGGAAAAAAAGAGAGTGAAGAAGGGGGTGGAAGGATATTCCTAGCAAAGAAAATCACACGTGCAAAGTCTCCAAAGAAAGAAATAAAAATATATTGGTGGGAATGCAGACTGGTGCAGCCACTGTGGAACAGTATGGAATTTCCTCAGAAAACTAAAATGGAGCTGCCTTTTGACCCAGCAATTTGACTGCTGGGATTATATCCTAAGAACCCTGAATCACCATTCCAAAAGAACCTATGCACCCCAATGTTCATAGCAGCACAATTTACAATAGCCAAGTTCTAGAAGCAACCAAAGTGCCCATCAGTAAATGAGTGAATCTAAAAACTATGGTACATTTACACAATGGAATACTATGTTGCAGAGAGAAAGAAGCTCCTACCCTATGCAACAGCATGGATGGAACTGGAGAGCATAATGCTAAGTGAAATAAGCCAGGCATTGAGGGACAAATACCATATGATCTGACATTTAACTGGAACATAATCAACAAAAGAAAAAAGCAAACAAAATATAACCAGAGACATTGAAATTAAGAACAATCTAACAATAGCCAGAGGGGAGGGGGAGGGGACAGTGAGGAGAAGGGTTTTCAGGAACTACTATAAAGGACACATGGACAAAACCAAGGGGGAGGGTGGAAGCAAGGGAGGGAGTGGGTTTGGCTGGGGTTGGGGGGAGTGGTGGGGGGAAAGTTCAGACAATTGTAATTGAACAACAAAAAAAGCAATTTAAAAAGAAATAAAAATATAGCCATTATTTAAGATACATTAAATTGTGGATTGCAAACATTAAACATATTACAAGGGCAGAAAGCAGGGAAACTAACATTTTTTGCAGATGTGAAGGAAGGCAAGTGGAAATGAAGACTGGAAGAAATTCCACAATACTGAAAATTGGCAAATAAAATTTTAACTTAAAAAATTTGAAAGTATATTTTATTGATTATGCTATTACAGTTTTCCCAACTTTCCCCCTTTACCCCCCTCTGCCGTGCACCCCCCAACCCTCCAGAATTCCCCCCGTTAGTTCATGTGTGGTTGCCTCTCCAACATCCCCTATTGGGGACCTAGTCTGCAACCCAGGCATGTGCCCTGAGTGGGAATTGAACCAGTGATCCTCTGGTTCACAGGCCCTCACTCAATCCCTGAGTTACACCAGCCAGGGCTACATTGGGTATTTTCTATTGTTCTGTTTTTACATTTGCAGATTCCTTTTCTCTGCCTTCACCATTCTGATTTAAGCTTATCCACTGAGTTTTCTGACTTGGTTATTGTATCATTCAGCTCTAAGTATTTCTATTTTGTCCTTTATATCTTCCCTTTCTTTGATGAGAATTTTTATTTGTTGCTGAAGCATTCTATTTTTTTATTTGTTTCAAGCATGTTTTTAATTGCTCCTTAAAACACTTTATGATAGTAATTTTTAAACTCTTTTGATAATTCTAACATGTGTTATCTTGTTGTCAGTGTCTATTAATAGACTTTTATCATTCATTTGGAGATCATTTTGGTTCTGGATGTGAGTAGTCATTTTTTATTGAAAATTGGGTGTTTGGGGGTATTTTGTTATGAGACTCTGGATCTTATTTATATATTTCATTGTATTAGGTCTCCGCTGATACTGCTTTGATGTGGGAAGGGTGAGTGCTGACTTAATACCATGCTGAAGTTATAGTCCAAATTTTCCAAAGGCCTCCATTGATATTCTGGGGGAACGTTTTGGAAAGTCTCTGTCTTCTCCAGCTTCTTCTGACATTACTTCAGCAAGTAGAGGGTGAAGGTTCCTTATTCAGGTAGAAATAAAAGTCCAAGCTTCCCACATGATTTTCACTGACACCATAGAACAGAGCTGTTGTTACCTCTTAATGAGGATAAAAGTCCCAGCTTCCCACTCAGCATTCTCTAACACTTCCCTGGCAGAGGGTGTTGTGGGGCTGAGTGTCTCATTCTAGCCTAGCCAGGGTAGAAGCCTAACCTCCCCATTTGTTTTTTGCTGACAGTGTTGGGGATGAGGACACAGATTTTTCTGTTGTGTTTGTTTGGAGTTTTCTGTCTTGCTAATTTTTCCCTTTTCTGATATTTCATCTGGAAACAGCAGGATTTTCTAGGGATTTATTTTTAGAGGGTGGAGGGGTCCGTGCCCATTATTTTTTGCTGGCTCCTTCAAAACACAATATGGAGTATATAAGGCACAAAGTAAATCCAGAGGACTCATTTCTGTATCATTCCTTGGGATCCAAAGTCTCTAGCCTGTCTGCCTTCTTCTGTGCAATGTTCAGTCTTAGTTTTGTTTTAAAGATAATAACCAGAGTTTCTAGTTACATTTACTGAGCAAGACAGGGAAAAGTATGTGTGCTCTACCTTACTGGAAGGAGAAGTCCTATTATCCCAAAGGTTAATTTTATGTCTTTGACATCTTTGACCTCCCTGCAGCATATGGCCCTGTCAACTACATAGTCTTTCTTGAAATTTTCTTTATTTTGAATGTTACTCTACTCTCTACTTTTCTTCTTAATTATCTTACTGTTAATTCTTAGTCAACATTATGGGATCTTTTTCCCTTACCTATCTGGTAAATTTTGGAGTTCCTTAGGTTTCAGCATCAGATTTCTGATTTTCACTCTATAGCCTATCATGATTGACTCTTGGATCTAAATAACAAGCTTAGATCTTTTTGTCCAACTCCCTATCCATATATGCAATTGTGTATAGGACATAAACACTTGAATACCTCTCAAGTATTGCAAACTTAACATGTCAAAAATTAATCTCATCATTTTCCTTCTCAAACCTGATGTTTTATTCCTATATTCATGGAAAGGTGGTATGATATAGTGGTTAAGCATGTGCACTCTGAAGCCTAGATTCAAACTGAAGTTAAGTTTATTACTACTTCCATAGCTATGGGCAAGTTCTTTAATTATTTTACTGCACTAGCTTCATCATCTATAAAGTGGGGTAGCATATTTTATAGATTGAAGAGTAAATTATTATGACTTAAAATTTTTCAAAGGCTTTCCCCCTCTTTCAGGATCCAATCCAAATCTACTACCATAACAAACAAGGCTTAGCCCCATGTTTGGTACCCTCCCTGTTCCTTCTTCTCTTATCAATCCTAACACACAGTCTTTATCCAGCCCTACTAAACTTGCAGTTTTTTAAATGCACCATGTTTTTTCTGTTCCTACTTCAAGAAAGGTTTTGTCCTGCCCTTTTAAAATAACTCCTCTCATCTTTTAAGAAGCTGCTCCAACCTTCAAACTCAAACTTCTGAAGGGACTTCCTGATTTATTTAACACTTACATAACCCTTGCCATTCCTCAGGACATATTGTAAAAATCTCTACCATACATTAACTCATTTTATTCTTACAGTTACATTTATTCTTAGAATTTCATCTTTATTGACAAAGATAATGGAACACAAATTTCTCACACAACAAATAAAAAGCTAAGTGGATTACCACTCCAGTACCATTTTTCCCAAACCTAAGGTTAGACTGGGTGCTCATTTTATGTACTTCTACTTAACTCTAAACACACTTCAAACTTAATGTTTTTCTATCAGTCTTTTTATTGTCTATTCTTCCCATAATACATGGAGGTTAGAAACTGTCTTTTTTTAAAAAAAAATATTTATTTATTTTTAGAGAGAGGCGAATGGAAGGAGAAAGAGAGGGAGAGAAACAGAAATGTGTGGTTGTCTCAAATGCACCCCGTACTGGGGACCTGGATCACAACCCAGGAATGTACCTTGACTGGGAAC
This sequence comes from Carollia perspicillata, assembly GCA_004027735.1. Lineage (NCBI taxonomy): Eukaryota > Metazoa > Chordata > Mammalia > Chiroptera > Phyllostomidae > Carollia > Carollia perspicillata. Next base: position 6,687 of record PVKM010022864.1, on the reverse strand, counting down.
TGAACTGGTGACCCTTTAGTTGACAGGCCAGCACTCAATCCACTGAGCCACACCAGCCAGGGCCAGAAGCTGTCTTTTTATCCCAGCCCTCAACACAAGACCTGAGCCACTACATGTTTGCTGGATGAATGAATGAATGGAATGTAAGTTGAATTAAACAAAATGAAATTAACAGGAATGAAAGAAAAGGATTATCTTTAAGTCCCAGGAATCAGTGCAGAATGGGGAGTGTGTATTCACACCAGCCTCTGTAAGGACCATTTAGGTTTGTGGTTTGACTGTGAACCTGATTCCAGCCAGCAGTAGGATGTAGCTGTCAAAAAGTCTAAAGGGATAGCAATCCTCATTTGGTCAACCCCTCACAGATAGAGTCATAAAAGGTGGGCCCTGTCTTCATCATAAACCAGTCTTGACATAGACAAGGTATTTCAAGTGCATTTCAAGTCTAAAATGCCATCAAGTAGAAATTACATTCAAATTTGAAAAACATTAAAATGAAAAATGTGTCACACACATATATACACATGGACATCTATGTGTGTGGCATGTATGTAATAACATGGGAAATTTACATCTGTGTTTCCTTTTAGAAACGATTCAATCAGAATCACTGGGTTTGTGACAAACATGACTATGAGGGAATAATAAAACAACAGATACTATTTTTTAAAGCTTTTTAGTCCCATTACATTATCTCAGACTGTAAAAACTGCAACACATAAAATTGGATATACAATATGGTAACGAAATGGTCAAAATGGCTCACCTCCTCACACAAGCACATCAAAATTACAACTAGATTATAGAACAACCATTACTCAGAACTGTCAGAAATCAAATTGAATGGAAGTCTTACATCTACAGATTTAAAGATTCCACATCCTTCTGACTGGTAGAAGGAGCAGAGATATGGAACAGGCTGTCCCCACACCCAGGTGTGATGGATAAAAATTCAGGAGGGATATCTCATGAGCAAGGAGTCCAAGGCTCACACCAGGACCCCAACCCAGGGTTGCAGAGCCAGGAAGATTAGTCCCCATAAATTCTGGCTGCAAAAACCAGCAGGGGTTGGATCAGGGGAAGACAATTCTGAAGTCCCAAGCAGTTACTCTTACATAACCCACAAATGAACTTACTCAGACACACTGGCTTAGAGCTCCAACACTGGGGCAGCAGCTTGAAAGACACCAGTGGCATACAGGGAGGAACTGGAGTGTCTGGCATGAAGGCAAGAGCTGGGGGATAGCTTTCTCTCAGACAGAAATGTAGATAGCAACCACTGTCCTTTTTCTGAACCCTCCCCCAGTAGAGCCACAGAACCAGCAAGTGAGTGCTATATCTGAGACTCTATCAACCTGGCTAATACTCTTTGCCTTGTCCCGGAGATCCCTTGACACTCTCTCCGACCCAACTTATGGGCCAACCCAAGCTGTTAACAATAACTTTTCCATATGAATGACTTGTCTAGGCTTATGCTTCACAGTGTTCTAAATGCTCCCAAACAAACAACAGCAAGCCTCAGTAAGCCCCCAGGCCCCATACATCTTGCTAAGTGACCCCAGGCTTGGCACTAGCAGCAGCCAGCTTAAATTCACAGTTTGGCTTCTCCTGGGAACCTCCAAGCCCAGCGTAAGTAGCAGCCATCTCAGATTGCTTTATAGCTCAGGCAGCGTGGCCCAGTGGAAAACACAGGTGGGGGCTGGCCTTGACCTGTCCACTCACAAAACCTCAGAGCATGTGCACCCACTAGGCAGCTAGACAACATGTTGCAACACCACCACCCTGACCTTGCACAGCTCATCTTCTACAGAGGTATGAGTTTGGTGGTCAGTGGTCACAGCCAGTCCTTACAGCTGACTGGCCTGGGTAAATCCCTCCCATTGACCTGCTAATTGCAACTGAAGTTCAACTACGAGGGGAGGGTTTACTCAGCACACACAAAGGGTGCACATCAAGTACCCAGCTTGGGTGATAGGGGAGGTGGTGCCATGCTACAGGACGCATACTACATTTAGCCATGCTACCAAGACACGGAGTCAAAGCTGCTCTGCCTAATACATAGAAACAAACACAGGGAGGCTGCAAAAATGAGGAGACAATGAAACATGGCCTGAATGAAAGAACAGAGCAAAACTCCAGAAAAAGAGCTAAACAAAATGGAGATAAATGATCTATCAGATACAGAGTTCAAAATGCTGGTTATAAGAATGCTCAGGGAACTTAGCAAGAATCTCAATAGCATAAAAATATTCAGTCAGATATGAAGCATATACTAATTGGAGCAAAGAGGAATTTACAGGGAAACAAGAAGAGAGTGGAAGAAACTGAGAATCAGATCAATGCTCTGGAACATAAGAAATCAAAAAGCAACCAAACACAGCAACAAGAAGAGAAAGGAACCCCCAAAAGTTAGTATAGTATAAGCAGCCTCTGGGACATTTCAAGTAGTGTAACATTTCCATCATAGGGGTTCCAGAAGGAAAAGAGAAAGAGCAAGAAATTGGAAATCTATTTGAAAAAATAATGAAAGAAAACTTCCCTAATTTGGTGAAGGAAATAGACATGCAAGTACAGGAAGCACAGAGAATCCAAAACAAGATGGATGCAAAGAGGCCCACACTAGACATATCATAATTAAAATGCCAAAGGTTAAAGATAGAAAGAATCTTAAAATTAGCAACAGAAAAGAAGTTAGTTACCTAAAGAGGAGTTCCCATAAGACTGTCAGCTGATTTCACAAAAGAAACTTTGCAGGCTAGAAGGGATTGGCAAGAAATATTCAAAGTCATGAAAAGAAGGAACCTATGACCAAGATTGCTCTACCTTGCAAAGCTATTATTTAGAATTGAAGGGCAGATAAAGAGCTTCCCAGACAAGAAAATACTAAAGGAGTTCATCATCACCAAACCATTATTATATGAAATGTTAAAGGGACTTAAGAAAAAGAAGATTAAAACTACAAAGAATAAAATAGCAAAAAATACAAATCTATCAACAATTGAATCTAAAAAACAAAGTAAGCAAACAAGAAGGATAGAGGCAGAATCATGGATATGGAGAGCGTTTTAACGATTGCCAGATGAGAGAAGGTTATGGGGGAATGTGTGAAGAGGTGAAGGAATTAAGAAATACAAAGTTGTAATTACAGAATAGCCATGGGGATGTAAGGCACAGTACAGGAAATGGAGTTGCCAAAAAAACTTATATGCATGACCCATGGACATGAACAATGGTCTGGGGATTGCCTGAGGTAAGGGGGGTTGTTGGGTGGATGGGAGCAAAGGGGGGAAAATTTGGACAACTGTAATTAGCATAATCAATAAAATATAATTAAAAAGCAATATGGCATCAACAACAACACAATCTAAGCTTAAAGAAAAGATGAGAAACAGACAAAAATGTTAATTGAGGTTGTCTTTGGTATGGGAATATGAAAGGGTTAGAATTATTGCCCCTCATTCTTTCTACATTATTGTATTTTTCAAACATTTTTTAATGAGAACACTGTATATTTTCCTCTTAATGTTTCTTCATATGTTTCTTAAAAGAACAAGAAAGTAAACTGGCTGAGAACCATTGTAAGATACCATAAATTGCAAATCCCATACTGCTTTCAAAAAAGAAAAGCATGCATATTAAAGTTGATGAAACATAAGTACCTACATTCTTAGCTCCACCACTTGGCGAGCCCTAAAATAACCACACTAGGAATCCATTGGCAATGCTAAGACTAAACACAAAGCTTTCTATAACCTCTGAGTCACAGCTTTTCTTTAAAACATATTCCCCTTTTCCTGCACTCTATGTTAGTTCAGCCAGTACAAGAGGGTGTCTATCTGTCTGTCTCCATTTCATTCTGTTTTTAAGACTTTATTTATTTATTTTCAGAGAGAGGGGAAAGGAGGGGGAAAGAGAAGGAGAGAAACATCAATGTGTGGTTGCCTCTTGCACGTCCCCAATCGGGATCTTGGTATGCAACACAGGTATGTGCCATGATTGGGAATTGAACCAGCAATCCTTTGGTTCACAGGTTAGCACTCAATCCACTGAGCCACACCAGCCAGGGCTCCATTTCCTTCTTAAGATTCTATTCCTCTGGCCCTAAAGCCCTACTGCAAATCCTAGTGCATGTGTATGAGGTTGAACTCAGATTTCTGAACCTTCCAGTCCCCAAATGGAATTTACGGTTAATAAATTAATTGTGCACAAGTCCCTACATTTGAAGATCCTTTTACCCTTGGGGTTTCTGACTTTCAATCAGCTTTTTCTTATGACCTGACACTTGCCCCACCATTTGGACACTATGTATTATACCCACTGGAAGCCCCTTAAAGGCCTGCAACCCAGTAAATGTCCACAGTACTGCTCTGCTCTGTTATGAAAAGCAGCCTCACAGCTGCCACAAGAGCAGCTCCAGAAAACACTTCATCATGGCTTGAATCCTGCTACAGTGTTTAAAGCAGCTTGGCCACTTGATTAACATCCTATGGACCATTTATTTTGTGAAATTTCTGTGGTCATTCAGAACCCTAATTTGTTCCTTCTCCCCATGCAGAGGCTGCATCCAGGTACTTCCACTCTCAACCACCAGGATCTCTCCTCTCTTTGCCAACAATTCATGCGTGCTCAAGAAATGCATACTCATTCTAATATTGGCCCATGTGAAACAGAATTAGGAACAGAAGTGGCTATAAAACAAATTCTGAAATATATCTCTAAGCCAAAAAGAAAGACCTCACAGTTTATCAGCACCAGGGATGGCCTTATTTAGTGTGTACAACTAAGAGTGGACTTGATTCTTTGAAGATACTCTGAGACACATATCAACTTGTAATCTGATGAAATCCATGCAAAGAAAATAAGCATTATATATATTTTAGCCATCCAGAGGTCAATTGCATTTAATTATCTGGCTGAAAATAGACTAGCAATTAGAGAACTAGATGAAACCCAAAAGAAAAAGAGTGAAATGACCTTAAAGTACACCACTGAAATTAAGTGGTTTATAGATGCTAAAGAGATGGGGGGTGAGAAGATGAAGAACTAACAAATAGGGTAGAGAAAAGGAGAGGAAGAATAAGAAGGATGGGAGAGGGACTTGTAGACATCCTGGGGATATTTGATGGTAACAATGATAAAAATGGAAAAGAAAATCAGCAGTTCTGATTTTCTGCCTACTACAGTCTGGGGAAACTGCAGCTGGCAAGGGGTCGCTCAGGGATGTCTAGAGGGATGAGCTGTAAGATATTTGCTTTTTTTTTTTTCAACAGGATGAAAATAAAAAGAGCAGACAAGGTGAAAAATATGTTAAAAAGAAGTAATGAGGAAAAGGAAAATCAGAAAATGAAAGATCAAATTCTATGGATTTCTGCCTTACTGTGCAGTCATTGAGGGTAGAAAGCAGTTGCCCATGCCTTTGTCTGGAACAGAGCTAGACACATAGTTGGTGTTAGAAAAAGAATACAGAGTGAGTGAATTAAATAAGTAGTAAATCCCAGTATTTTTATCAGATAAATAGCAGGTTGATCTAACTCTCCAAGGAACTGTGTTAAGGTAGAAAGGGAAAGTGACAACTTCCCAGCCATAGTGACTAATAGCTGCTTGTTGCTTTGGAAAAGAAGGCAAATGGGGCTGTTTGCTCCCTCCCTCTGCCTTCTCTTCACAGAGAGCATCCTAACCCCAAAGGTCATATTGGGAGTCAGAATACTCTGTTCTTAGTCGAACTATTTTGCTGGAAAAAACTCTTACTATATTTCTACTACATGAAGACAGCTTTGCTGCAGGCAAATTGTGACCTCATATTTGAGAACAAAGGCCAATTGTAAGGCATTCTGATTTTTACTATTTTTTCAAGAAAATAAATATACCTTTGCATATTATATTATACAGTTTTATAAAGTTGTCAGGGGTAAATCTCATCTTACATACAATAAAAAGGGTCCTTAGAAGTACTTTAACAGAAATTAGGACTAGGAGATAAAATGACACCTAACATTTGTATAACACAAACTAGCTTGGAAAGGTTCCTCTTATCAATTGCCACATTTAACCCTCACAGCAAAACTGTGAGTTGCAGTCTACTCTGCCATTTTACAGATTTAAAACTGAGGTTTGGAAAATTGAAATTATGTTCAGGTAAATGATAGATGCAGGATTTAAACCTGTATATTTTGTAAGGATCAACTCTGCCTAAAAGCTTTGCTGCTCAGCATCACCTAGAAGAGCAACTTGCTATGTCCTCTTGATAATTATGATTTAAAGCTCCTTCCTTTGCGAAGTGAAGGTTATAAAGAGTGAAATAAAGAAAAATATACAGGGAACCAAAAGTGAAAGGAAGGAAACTGGGACTCAAATCAATTATTAGGAACAGAAGGAAGAAATAAACATCCAACTAGAACAGAATGAAGAAACAAGACTTCAAAAAAATGAGGACAAGCTTAGGAACCTCTGGGACAACTTTAAGCATTCCAACATCCAAAGCATGGGAGTGCCAGAAGGAGAAGAGGAGGAGCAAGATATTGAAGACTTACTTGAACAAATAACGAAAGAAATCTTCCCCAATCTGGCAAAGGAAATAGACTTCCAGGAAGTCCAGGAAGCCCAGACCCCAAAAAATTGGACCCAAGGAGGAACACACCAAGACACATCATAATTAAGTTACCCAATATTAAAGATAAGGAGAGAATC